>CAUYSK010075286.1:0-13158 GCA_963575035.1 Avahi laniger
ATTTCTTTCTATTTTTGGTAGAGATGAGGTCTCGCTCTTGCTCAGGCTGGTCTCGAACTCCTGAGCTCAGAACGATCCGCCCACCTCGGCCTCCCAGAGAGCTAGGATTACAGGCGTGAGCCACCGCGCCCGGCCTTGTACATATTTTTTTATTAAGGCAGATCTTGGCTGATGTGTAAATATATTTTAACGTATCATTTCAATTCCTCTGTTGATTTTGATATGAATATTTTGTAATTTTTTTCATATTTTTTCTAGATATTATAATATGATTCTTAATATGACTATATATTTCAGGTTAATACTGAATCAATTGTAATAAAATATAGTAACTTCCTTGTGCTACTATTGTTATATATATTTTTATATGTTATGAATTCAATAAGTGTTATGATTACTTCATATAATCTTGTCTTTTAAAGAAATTAATAAAAGAGAAAAATAAATATTTATATAGACTTCTATCTTTACCCGCATTTTAACTGTTTCAGATGCTCTTCATTTCTTCCTGTGGATTCAAGTTATTGTCTGCTGTCATTTCCTTTCAGCCTGAAGGACTTCCTTGGTATTTAGTATAAGGTAAGTCTGCTAGCAGTGAATTTTCCCATTCTTTGTTTAATCTATGGATATTCTTATTTTTCCTTAATTTTTATTATGGAATTTTTTGGTGACATTTCCCCCTGCCCCCAGCATTTTGAATGTCATTCCACTGCCTGTTGTCCTCCATTGTTTCTGATGAGACGTCAGCTGTTAATCATATTGTTGTTTCCCTATATTTAAATCTGTTTTCTATTGCTACTTTTGATTTTCTCTTTGTACCTGTGGTTTGTTGAGCTTATTGAATATTTAAATTAATGTTTTCTTATTTTAATTGAATTTGGAAAGGTTTCAGCCATTATGCTTCAAATAATTTTTTAATCCCTTTTTCATCATCTTCTCCTTCTGAGACTTCTGCTACATTTGTGTTGGTATACTTGATGTTCCACGGATTTCTAAGGCTCTCTTAATCTTTATTCAATAATTTTTCTCTTTGTTCTTAACTTTGGATTATTTCTATTGATCTACATTCAACTTCACTGATGTTGGAAACTCAAATATGCTGTTGAGTTCATCTAGTAAATTTTTCATTTTGCTTATTTGCTTTTCAACTCTAAAATTCCCACTTACTTCTTTTTAATAATTTCTACATGTTTATTGATATTTCCTATTTATTTATTCATTGTCATCATATTTCCATTTAATCTTTAAACATAGTTCCTTTTTTCTTTGAACTTATTTATAATAGCCGCTTTGAAGTCTTTTTATACTAAATCCAAGAGCCTGATCCTTGCATGGTCAGTTTCTGTTGGATGATGAGTATGACTCACACTTTCCTGTTTGTGTGTGGATGCAAGCAACCCTGGGCAAGAATCCACATCCTCCCACTATTCAGCAGTTTTTCACAAGCACTTCTCAATTTGTTGTTTGCCTTTGGTCTGTTTCCAGAGCCGTGAAAGTTGTTTTTGACAATTTTGTCTAGTTTTGTAGTTGTTTTATGGTGAAAAAATTTGCCCAAATCTTTATTCCATGACAGGCAGGAGTCTTTTCCTTTTAATTCTATATTTTTAATTCCATAAAGTAAATATTATTGTTGCTGTTATTGTTGTTAACAGGTAATGTTTGTATTACATCTCTTCCATTCTTTCTTGGAAACTACTTAGACATATGTTAGAGCTTCTAACTGCTCTTAAACTGTCTTTCATGCTTTTCAATTCTTATTCTCTTTGTGCCTCACTCTTGAAAATGGCCTTTTCTATTAGGTTATTAAGTATGGAATGTCCGATTTCCTTAAGTACTAAGTTTGACAGTTGATATCTCTGACATTTCACTTTGATGCTTTTTTTTTTTATTGTGAAGGTACACCCTCATTATTTCGATGGCACATTTTGGCTTGTGATTATCTTTCCAATTTTTTTTAGAGCAATTTTTGTGAAACCAGGGGTAAGTTAAAAATTCATGTTATTTTTGAATATAAGTTATGTCATGGAACCAATGCAGTGCACACGACTTAAAATATCAGTGAAGTGTTTGGAAAGGACGTGGCTAATGAACGCATAGTACATCAATGGTTTGAGAACTTCCATTCTGGTGATTTCAGTCTTGAAAATGAGCCACATGGGCGACCTGAGACCAAGGTGGATAATGATGAGCTGAAAGCTGTAGTGGAAGCGAATTTACCTCAACCTACCAGTGAATTAGCGGTAAGGTTTGACATTACTATTCCAATAATATTGGACCATTCAAAACAAATGGGTGGTCAAGAAGCTGGATAGATGGGTTCCTCATGAATTAAAGGAGCATCAGAAGAGAAATCATCTGGAAGTGACTTTCTTCGCTGTCACGACATGAAGGCGAACCATTTTTACACCATATTGTTACATGTGATGAAAAATGGATTCTTTTTGATAATCACAAGTGTTTAGCACAATGGTTGGAAAAAGATGAAGTGCCAAAACACAGTCCAAAACTGAATATTCATCAGAAAAAGCTAATGGTGTCTGTTTGGTGGTCCAGCAATGGTATTATCCACTACAGCTTCATGAAACCTGGTCAATCAATTACAGCAGATGTCTGCTGCAACCAATTGGATGAAATGATGAGGATGCTTGTGATTAAGCAGCAAGATTGGTCAATAGAGACAGGCTAATCCTCTTGCAAGACCACATGTCGAAAATACAATGCTGTTCAAACTATAGAAGCTGGAATTGGAAACTCTCTGTCATCCACTGTATTCACCAGACCTTGCACCAACTGACTCCCACTTCTTCAAGGCTTTGGACCATTTCTTGCAAGGAAAAATATTCAATTCGCAAGAAACTATGGAAAATGCCTTTCATGATTTCATTGCCACTTGCTCTCCAGGCTTCTTTGCTGCTGACTTAATCCAGCTATCATTAAAATGGCAAAACTGATTGGGTGCAGTGGCTTATGCCTATAATCCTAGCACTCTGGAAGGCTGAGGTGGGAGGATTGCTTGAGCTCAGGCATTTGAGACTAGCCTCAGCAAGAGTGAGACTCCATATCTACCAAAAAGAAACAAAAAAAAAAAAAAACAAACGCAGCCGGGAATTGCGGCACGCGCCTGTAGTCCCAGCTACATGGGAGGCTGAGACAGAAGGATCACTTAGAGCCCGAGAGCCCGAGGTTACAGTGAGCTATGATGATGCCACTGCACTCTACCCAGGGTAGCAGAGTGAGACTCTGTCTCAACAAAAACAAACAAGGCAACTGAACACTCCTCCTCACAACCACCCACACCTTATAAAAAATAAAGATGGCAAAATTGTATTGATAGTTTAGGCACACACTTTGATTAACTGTATTGCTTCTTGTTTGACATACAGTAAACTTTTAAATCAAACATTTCATATTTAATGACCTAATATATCTTCCTTTCTACTTCAGATCTACTGTCTACATTTCGCTATAGCTAATCTGTTGTTTAACTCATCAACTGAATTTTCAAATTCTTTAATTGTATTTTTTATTTCTGGATGTTCTATTTAATTTCATACTTGCTTGTCATTTTGATTGTCTTATTTATTGATGATTTTTAATATCGTATTAATAATTATTTTTGTATTTGAGTGGAAAAGACACAAACTTTATTTTCTCTGCTCTCACATCACAACAATCAATGTGGAAGATTTCTGTGACCAAATGTGAATTTCTTCCCACCAATAAGTAGTCAGTTTTGCAGCAGACACAAACCAGGTGTCCTCTAATTCAATTCAATTATGATGCTATATTACCTAGAGATAGCATCAGATCTCACATGTTAAGGGCTCAGTCCTCAAGACTGCCCCTCACTTCTGAAGTCAACCACAAGCCCCAGGTTTTTTGTTTTTTTTTTTTTTTACCTGTGCTTCTGACTTACCTGCTATAAATCAGGGATCCCACAACCCCCTCCTTGGGTTCAATTAATTTGCTAGAATGGCTCACAGAACCCAGGGAAACATTTGTGCTTACTAGTTTATTATAAAGAATACAGATGAAGAGATGCATAGATGAAGTATGGGAAGGGAAGCTTCCCTAGGTGTGTCATCCTCCAGGAATTTCCACCTGATCAGCTATCCTGCAAACCCTGCCCTTTTGGGTTATTATGGAAGCTTCATAACGTAGGCACGATTGATTAACTCATTAGCCAAGATGATTGATTTAATCTTCAGTCCTTCTTTCTTCCCCAGAGTCTGGGAGGTGAGACGGAAAGTCCCAGCCCTCTAATCATGCTTTGGTCTTTCCAGTGACTTACTCCCGTACTAAAGCTCCCTGGGGGATGCCAGCCATCAGTCAACTCGTTAGCATGCAAAAATACATTACTTAGGAGATGCCACAGATTTTAGGAATCATATACCAGGAAACAGGGAGGAAGACCAAATAATATTTTACAATGTCACAGTATTCTTTACCTAATCTTCTAATATATGAAGTTCCTGGAAGTCTAAACTTGTTGTTTGTCATTTTCCTCATAGTGACTTGTTTCCTTGTGTGTTTGGTATTATGACTTTGTAGAACTTATTAAATTCAATATATAGAATCATGAGGTCTAAATTGGGATTGCTTTCTTCCAAAGAGAACTTGTGATTACTTCTGATGAGAAACAGGGGTGCTATAAATGTGGGATAGCTTTAGCTCCATTCAGGAGCTCCAGTTAATCACTGGAGTCTCAAATTCAGCTCTTTCACCTTGGGGCAGGCTCCACATTCTGCCTCTCCACATTAGAGTTAAGATAGGCATTTAATTCCAATGGAATCTATACTTTAGCATTTATTAACCCTTCACAATTCAGGTTTCATATCACTGTGTCTTTATTTTGGCTTTTGGAAATTTTCTTCACTTTATTGAATGCCCAGAAAAGTGTTTAAAAATTATGCTGCTTGTATTTTTCCAGGATCTCATTATATTATAATAGGAAAGCCCTTTAAAGTGTCTAGTTTGGCATTTTGATGGAAACAGACCTTTCATGTATTAATTTTGTCAGAAGAATTTTTAAATGTTCCAAGAAATAATTTGATTGTGAATGTATTAAATTTATTACTTAATAAAAGGAGAACTAGTATTTTTCTATGCTTATATAAGATTTTTTCCTATTTAATCCATTGCTTTTATGTCCTTCAGGTTTATGTGTTTCGTCATATAAATCTTACATGTTTATTATCAAGTTCATGACTAGACATTCTTTGTGATGGTTGTTTTTGGTGATGGTTATCATCATAATGGTTTTATTATCAAATATAGTAAAACTTTTTATTTTGCATATTTATTTTATAACCAACCACATTAGTAAAATATCTGGTGTTTCTAAAAGTTTTCGGCCAGTCACAGTGGCTCATGCCGATAATCTTTGCACTTTGGGAGGCCAAGGTGGGAATCCAGGAGTTTAAGACCAGCCTTGGCAATATAGTGAAATCCTGTCTCTACAAAAAGTAGAAAAATTAGCTTGAGTGCCCAGGAATTTGAGGTTGCAGTGAGCTATGATGATGCCACTGCTTTCTAGCTCAGGTAACAGAGGGAGACCCTGTCTTAAAAAAAAATAATAATTCTCCAGTTGATTCCTTTAGTTTCTCTAGATACACTATCATATTATCAACTAATAGTAATACTTTTGCCTCTTTGTTTCTCAATTGGTATCTTTATTGATACTTTGTACTTTTGTCTCTAAGCATTGACTGGGTCTATGACAAACCTGCATATTCTTGCACCAAAACCTTTCAAGATGTAAGATTTCCATGCAGGATATGCTGAAACCGGAAATAAAACAATTGACTAAAATTATCTATAAGCAGAAGTGTTAGTCCTTTAGAGTCTACCATAGAGGCATGTTATACGATAGTAAATTAGTTTTAGATTTATTTTGATTTTAGACACAGCTTCCAAGTGATTGAATTAATGACATCCTGAATTTGATTTCTAGAGAGACTTTTGGGTTGGAATCTCAAAAGGGTATCGTAGGCCCTCCTCAAAAATGCACTATTTCAAATTATTTTAATGTTTCTAGTAGATACCTTAGCACTGCAATAGGTATCTAAATCTTCAAGAGTGCCACTAAATAAACATGCATATTTATTTTCTCCAAAGCAACATATTATTCCTTAACCTTTACTTATAATTCGTCTTTCTTTTTCATCATTTTTGTTACTATCCTGTAAGCTTTCTCTAAAAGCTCGTTTTTCTGGGGTTGTAGAACTTATTGTTGGCTCACAATCAGTCTAATAAGTATCTGCCCAGTTGAAGAGGGATAATTACAAATGCTTCCTACATATTGTCCTCTATGTATGCTAAGATTTTGTTTGCATTTTTAACAGGTTTATGCATTAGACTTGTTTTCAGGTTGTGGTACCTTTTTCTTTAAATCTTCTTCAATCATACTTGCCTATAGCCTGTGTTCAAATAAGAAGTCGTATAAAATAAACTCCTTCTTTTCTTCGAGTAGTGTCATTAGAAATTCTTAATAGACCTTTATTAGGAGAAGGAAACCATTATATACTTGTCTGGATTTCAGCTAATACTCTCTGGACCTAATCTATTTTGGCAATAGGTGGTAGATACCATAGAGTATGTTTACTTGATAAGTAATCAATAAAATGAGTATTTAATTTGAGTATTTACATTAAAAACTCAATAAGTAAGAGTCATTTGTATGTTTTAAACTGAAGGCATTAAAAGCTAGCAGTAAGCCTTAAAGAAATTAGTAATTCTATAACTGGGGCAGGAATACACAAGACCAGCCAGAAAGTAAGAAAACAGTGCCAGAAAGGGAAGGTACTTTAAAAAAAAAAAAAACCCACAATGATGGGAGTATATCAGAGAGATACAGTAACCAACTGAAAGAGCTGCCAATGGCCAAAGCTGGAACAATTTTAACAACAAAATTAATAAAGTAGTATTCAGTTATAACCCAAAGTATGAAATAAATATCCATGAGTCCATACTGATATAAATTATTGAGTAAGTTAATAGATAGGGAGAATAGACAAATATCCTATACTGTAGAATTCCAAATAATTTACTGTATGTAGATACTCTGCCCTTGGAGAGATGGAGTATAAATGCACACTTTGTAAATGTGGGCTGTACCTAGTGACTTTCTTTGAAAGAGTAAAGTATGGAAAGAGATTTTGATAAAGAGAGAAATTTTACAGCAGAGAATCCTGACAAATACTACCCAGGTGACGAAGGCCAGGATCAACAGTGATAAGTCATATTGATAGTATGTACCCTTGATATGATGTAATGAAAATGGTAATTTACTTCTGTGGTCTTCCTCTCCAAAACCCATATCCTCGATCTATTCAAGAAAAACATCTTGGAGCACTCTGGGAGGCCGAGGCGGGCAGATTGTTTGAGCTCAGAAGTTCGAAACCAGCCTGAGCAAGAGCGAGACCTCGTCTCTACTAAAAATGGAAAGAAATTAATCGGACAACTAAAAATATATAGAAAAAATTAGCCAGGCATGGTGGCACATGCCTGTAGTCCCAGCTACTCAGGAGGCTGAGGCAGAGGGATTGCTTGAGTCCAGGAGTTTGAGGTTGCTGTGAGCTAGGATGATGCCACGGCACTCTAGCCCAGGCAACAGAGTGAGACTCTGTCTCAAAAAAAAAAAAAAAAGAAAAGAAAAACATCTTGGAAAATCCATTCGAGATACACCCTGCAAAATACCTGACTAGTACTCTTCAAAACTGTCAAAGTCATCAAAAACAAGGAAAGTCTGAGAAACTGTCACAACCAAGAAGAACCTAAGGGCATGTGACTCCTAAATGTAATGTATTAATAATATCTTAGATGGGATCCTAGAACAGAAAGAGGACATTAGGAAAGAATGGAGGAAATCTGAGTAAACTATGGACTTTAGTTAATAATTATCAATATTATCTCATTAATTGTGACAAGTATACCATACTAACAATGTAAGATGTTAATAATAGGAAAAATTGGGTGTGGAGTGTATCTATATACTACCCTCATAATAATTCTGAGCATCTAAAACTGTTGTAAAATAAAAAGTTTATTTAATAAATTTTTAGAAAGTTGGCAGTATAGGCTGGGCAAGGTGGCTCATGCCTGTAATCCTAGCACTCTGGGAGGCTGAGGCAGGAGGATCACTTGAGACCAGGAGTTTGAGACCAGCCTGAGCAAGAACAAGAACCCATCTCTACTAAAAATAGAAAAAATTATCTGGGTGTGGTGGTGCAGGCCAGTAGTCCCAACCATTCAGGAGTCTGAGGCAGGAGGATCTCTTGAGCCCAGGAGTTTGAGGTTGCAGCGAGCTACGATGATGCCACTACACTCTCTAGCTCTCTAGTCAGGGAGACAGAGCAAGACTCTGTATCTAAAAAACAACAACAAAAAAATCTAGCGGTACAGCATTGTTTCTTTCATGGTTGATGTTTAAATGACTATCTTGGATAAACATTGTAAGATTTTAAGTGTCTCAATCAAGTTTGATTGAGAAAAACTAGAAGGGATAGCTAATTTGTTAAATAAGGTAATTAAGATTTTAAAAGATCTCAACAGACCAGAATGAGGTACTTATCTCCAACAACATACAATTTCATAAAATTAAATAATTTTGAATTTATGTTCAAAAATCAATTGCACAAGTAAATTGTGTTTATTATCTGTAGCATATGTGGAGAAATCTTAGAGGCTTTGTTTTATAATAAACTTGATATGAGTCTATAAGTTTTTGCTGTCTAAGAAAGTCAATATTTATCTAGACTAATAATATTTAGGATGGAATATAATGGTGCTACTCTACTGTGTTCAAAATAATCCTTGAATATGGAATTCCATTTGGGAACGGTGCACTTTAAGAGAGACAAGATAAATTGGAGCATGTCCAGAAAAGAAAAAGTAGAAATGTATACATGAAGCAATTTTGAAGGAAATAGAATGTTTAGCCTGGGATGGGGTGCGGATGAGTAAAACATAATTGGTCTCTTCACATATATGAAGGGCAGCAATGTAAAAGAAAAATAAGATTAATTTTGTGTGACTTTATTTTTTAATAAAGAAAAGAAATTTATTTCTTACAGTTGTGGAGGCTGGGAAGTCCAAGATTGGACAACTGCATCTGGTTGGCTTCTGGTGAAGGTCTCATGCTGTGTCATAATGTGGTAGAAGGCATCACAGGGTAAGGGGACATACTGAGAGCCAAACTGGCTTTTATAACAGACTCACTCTTGTGATAACCCATTAATCCATTAATCTATGAATGGATTACTCTATTTATGAGGGAAAAGCCCTCATGGCCCATTCACCTCTTAAAGGCCCCATCTCTTAATGCTGTTACTTTGGGGATTAAGTTGCAACATGAGTTTCAGAGGGAAAAAATATTCAAACCATAGCATTCTGCTCTCCCCAAACTCATGTCCTTGTGACATACAAATACATTCATTCATTCCATCCCCATAGCCCAAAGTCTAAACTCATTCTAACAGCAACTCCAAAGTCCAAAGTCTTATCTGTGAGCCTGTGAAATCAAAACAAGTTATCTACTTTTGAGATACACGGTGGGACAGGCATAGGATGAACATTACCATTCCAAAAGGGAGAAATAAGCCAGAAGAAAGGAATACCAGGCCCCAAGCAAGTCCAAAACCCAGCAGGGCAGACATTAAATCTTAAAGCTAGAGGATAATCTCTTTTGACTCCATGTCCAGTATCCTATGTACACTGGGGCGGGAGATAGGTCCCGAAGGCACCAGTCAGTCCCACCCTTATGGCTTTGCTAGGCATAGCCCATGTGGCTGGTCTTCTAGGTTGGAGTCCAGTGTCTATAGCTTTCCCAGGAGGTCACTGCATGTGGCTGGTGGCTTGACAGTTTTGGAGTCCCAGTGGCAGCCCCACTGCTACAGCTCCATCAAGCATTGCCCTGATAGTTACTCTCCATAGTGGCTCTGTCCTTGTGGTAGGTTTCTGCATGAGCTCCCGGGCTTTTCAACACAGCCTCTGAAATCTAGGTGGAAGCCACCACGATCTCATAGTTCTTGTATTCTTCATGCCAGCAGAATTAGTACCATATGGACACCTCCAACGCTTACTACTTGCACCCTCTGCAGCAGTGACATGAGCCACATCTGGGCCCACTTGAGCCACAACATAGTGCCACCACGGTTTACCACTTGTACCTTACGGATGGGTAGATTGAGCCCCATTCGGGGCCACTTTAGCCACAGCTGAAGCAGCTGAGTAGTGGTGCACTGGGATCAGGGAATAGAGTCCTGAAGTAGCATTGGGCAGCCAGGCTGTGGAGGGTGTCCTGTGCCATCCCACAAGACCATTCTGCCCTCCTAGGCCTCTGGACCTGAGATGGGAGAGGCAGCATCGAAAATCTTTGAAATGCCTTTGGAGTCTTTCTGTCCTTGTCCTGATGAAGGACACCTGGCTCCCTTCTATTTCATACTAATAACTTTAGTAACTGGTACCTCAGCTATACCCTTATTTTTTTCTCCCAAACATGCTTTTTTTTTTTTTTTACATGGCCAGGCTGCAAATTTTGCAAATAATTGTGTTCTGCTTCCCTTTTAATTATAAATTCTGTATTTAAATCCTCCCTTTGGTCCTGTATCTCTCTGTGAGCAGCTAAAAGTAACCACATAGCATCTTGAATGCTTTTCTGCTTATATATTTCTTCTGTCAAAAATCCTATTTCATCACTCTTAAGTTCCACCTTCCACAAAGCCCTAGGGCATGAACATAAGGCAGAGAAATTCTATGCTTCTTTGTAAAAAGCATAGCCTTTATTCCAGGTTGCAATACCTTGTTCCTCATTTGTATCTGAGACTTATCAGAATGGCTTTACTGTCCATATTTCTGTCAACATTTTGGTCACAACCACTTAACTAATCTCTAAGAAGTTCCACACTTTTCCTAGCCTTCTTCTGAGCCCTCACCAGAATCATCCTTAATGCTCCATTCACAGCATGTATGTTCTTCCAGTATTCACTTCAGAACTGTTCCAGTCTCTACTCATCACCCTGTTCCAAAGTTGCTCCACATTTTCAGGTATTATTATCAGTGGCTCCACTTCTCAGTACCAATTTTCTGTCTTAGTCTGTTATGCATTGCCAGGCAATTGATGTAAAAAAAATATTTCTAACAGTTCTGGAGGTTCTTCTTCTGGGAAGTCCAAGATTGGGTGGCTGCGTATAGTTAGTTTCTCCTGAAGGTCTTACGCTGTGTCATAACGTGGCAGACGGTATCACAGGGCAAGAGGGGCACATTGAGAGCCAATCCGGCTTTTATATCAATTTTGTGTGACTTTAGAAGATAGGACAGAAATAGGGTAAAAGTTTAAAGGAGGAAGATTTCAGAAAAAAATTAGTTTCTGAAAATAAAATTGTCTACCTTAATATGAGTTCCCTATCACTGGAGGTATACAAGTAAAGTTATATGATTTTTTGTTGAAGATATTCATGAAAAATTCCAGTGTTTATGGGGAGCTTTAGTAGAAAATAGTTAACAACCTTAGCCTTTAGATTCTTTGACATTTCATTCAATTAAAAATTTTCAAGTATTTTTATTTTCTGGTACTAGTTAATTTTCTTAAGGCTTAATATTAGGCATTGGGAAAACAGTAGATCATCTAGTGGATAAGATCATAGACTTTGGAATGATTGTCTGGGTTCAGGTCTGGCTCTGCCACTTACTAACTTGATGACCTTGGTCAATTTCTTGGTCAATTTCCATGTCTTGGAAACTTTATCCAGCCAAAAGCAATGTGTTTCCTCATTTGTAAAATGAGTATAATAGTACCTACCTCATGAGATGATTATTAAATATAGGGACTTAATGACTTAATATTTATAAAGTGCTTAGTACATAACTGGTATGTTATAAGCACTATGAAAGTGTTATTTTAAAAATAATGATTTTTTTAGTAAAAGTTTTAAGGCATTCTAGGTTTGAGATTGAATGCTGTATTTTATACAATGCCTTTAAATATTAAAATACATAGTTTCTATTCTAATTTAGACCTTTTGGTGCTATTTTATTTTTAAATAAGAGGCAGTCTTTTCATGCCACAATTTAAAAATAGTAAATCTAATAAGATCAGTGAATTAATGATCCTGTGCTATGTAGATGTTTATACATTAAAATCTTGATTATTTTATGCTAGATTATTTTCCCCTACATTTACTCTATATCAAATTTAAATTCCGAAGAGTTTCTTCCCTAACTTATTTTGAGGCCTGCCTTTCCTCACTTTCTTTTTGCTCATCTCAAATGCAACAATACCCTTGCTCAACCAACTTAACTTATGCATCTGGAATTGCAACATAAAGGTCCCAAAACAGTACTTAAGAATCTGTGATTTATACTTAATGTGTTACAGGTGGCTTCTTAGGAGAAATGCTTATTTCTTGTGTCATAAAATGATAAATTTCTAAATTCTCAAGTTCTATTTCTGTTAAAAAGTTTACTGCAGTTCATTTTCTTCCAAATTTTGTTTTGCATACACATTCTCAAATAATACTTTTGGCCTTATGTTTACAAGAGCAAAATTACCATTAAAATCCTATTAGAAGTAAATTCAGCAACAGGATTTCCTGTTATTAAAACATCATAAGTTATTTAGACTAAACTATACCAGCTTTTATAACATGTTCTAGAGATCATTTGGTTAAAAAATTTATATCAGATCACTATCAAAACCAATAGCAAAGTAATAGATAAGGCAATTTCAAATATAAATTATATCAAAATTTTTAAAATAAGCAACTACTATAGATTTTAACATGTTATTAATATCTGTTACATTGATTTCTGAGAGATTAACTAGCACCCAATTTACGTCTTTTAAGAATTTTATCTTCGGTTTCTAATTTTTTAAAAAAAGGGTTTATAGGCCAGGCGCGGTGGCTCATGCCTGTAATCCTAGCACTCTGGGAGGCCGAGGCGGGCGGATTGTTTGAGCTCAGGAGATCGAGACCAGCCTGAGCAAGAGCGAGACCCCATGTCTACCAAAAATAGAAAGAAATTAATTGGACAGCTAAAAATATATAGAAAAAATTAGCCGGGCATGGTGGCACATGCCTGTAGTCCCAGCTACTCGGGAGGCTGAGGCAGTAGGATCGCTTGAGCCCAGGAGTTTGAGGTTGCTGTGAGCTAGGCTGA
>CAUYSK010075287.1:0-16585 GCA_963575035.1 Avahi laniger
CATCACCAACTGTTTTAACAAACTATTGACATTTGCTTGCTAAAATCAGAAACATTTGGTTATCACACATGTTTTAGGTCTTATCAACACCCAGTGTATGGAAAATATCTCTATTTTTAATAAAGTCCCAAAAGAAGGAAAAAAAATTATCATACTACAAATATTTTCTACCGCTCAATAGTGCCTACAGGTGTCACTTAGTAAAATGCTTGCTCACAATAAAAATGCATTTTTATGTATATCTGTCACATCGATGATGGATTTTTCTATGTTGAATTCTTAACCTCTAAATAGTTAGGTTTCGTGTACCAAAATTAAAATAACTAAATTTTGCTAATTCATGAGTTATTTTTCTTCATTTAACTTTCAATGGAAGAACGATTACAAAGTTTAAGTAATAAATCATTTTGTTCCCTAAATTATATTTTTAAACATTTTATAAGATTTAGCGAGTATCTTTATTCCATTTTCCCTTTGTGTTCAGGAAGCAATAGTTGAAAAGAATATATTGATTTGGCTATTATACATCGATTAGACAACATGAACTAGAATGAAAATCCACCATTCACATATATTTTAGGCCTTGCACGTGGCTCTGCCTAATTCAGCCAAACAAGTAAAATCCTCTGCTTGCGGTCAAGGTAGCAAGGCAAAAATGACTGCATAATAATGAGGTGACAGGGGAAATCATATACCTTTAATCCCTTTAAAATTAAATCAACATGTCTAATTCAGCACAAATATGACAAGGGTCTACTTCTTTAAACCTCCAGAGCTAAAGAAATATTTTCCACCAAAACAACTGAAATCAGGCTGAATAGAGCATTTTGTATTACCAGAAAAATAAGAATAAAGATGGCTTTGTTACTATGTATGTCTCTCCTATTAGTAGGCAAGACAGACCAGACCAACTGGGATGTGTACTTTCATCCTAAATGCAAATATTTTTAAGGGTACCCCACTGAAGTAAAGGAACGCCCTGTAAAACTGTTTATTTAAAAGTAAATCATATTTTTCTTTGAACGTGTAATGGTCTGCAATTGTATTTCTCAAGAATTATAACAGCCATTTAAGCAGTTTTTAAAGGGGAATAAGAATAAACAAAACAGTGATTCACACACTATACCCGAACCCCCATCCACCCAGATTTGCCATTTCTTGAAGCTCAGTGGATTTAAGTACAGTCTCCTTAGTGAGGAACTCTTCAACATTATTTAGCCTTCGTATCTGAAGTTGGAAACTGATCATCTCCCTAGAACTCTTTGAGCCTCAGTGTTAGCACAGGTAAAAATGAACATCATAATAACAATAATATGAATAATCTCTAAGAGTTGAAGTAAAGTTCAAATTAGATGAGATAATGGAAGATAACACTGAGAGCCTAGAGCTTAACACACAGAAGGTACTTGCTAAATGCAAGTTCCTTTTTTCCTTAAATACCTTCACCTAGAATAAGAGGGAAGTTGTTCATTTTCCACAAATGGAGCTTTTTTAGAATGAAGTCCCATCCAGACACATTTGCAAGGAAAAGAACAATCCTTTTGGAGAAAAGAAACTGCTTATATAATTTTTCAAACTCAACTCATTTTTATTATATCACCATAACTATCTCAAAAAAGCAGTCACTATGAAAGGTTGATGAAAGAATCTTGTCATATTTCAAGAACTTACCAAAGTGAAATCTTGGGACACCATGAAAAAAATGGATCAATGTAAATAGTCCTTCAATCTAGGCATATTTGGAAAGCGAAATATATCTTGCTTTTTTCTGCTTAACCAGAAACAGTTTAAGACAAAGTAAAAAAAAAAAAAAATTTTTTTTTTGTCAACTAGCTTACTTTGAATTATTATTTAGATGAAGCAAACAATGGGTGTTTTCTTCTTATAACTTACCTAAAAACACAATTAATTAGAATAAAAAATAATTTGAAGAGGTGGAATTTGTACTCTCGAGAATGTTTAGAGGCAGTTTACAAGATTTATATCAAGTATTAACTGTCAAGGAAACTGCAATAAATATGTCATCCTCCAGTGTAAGTGATAAGAATGTCTCTGTCTCAGGCTATGTTGTTACGATAGGTTTGTGCATCTGCTGACTGATTTATCAGAATGTCCACTTCTATCACTGCTTGGCCTCAGCTTCTCCAATGCAATGTTTATCACAGACACTGATAATCTTTAAATCTTCTGAAATTGTCTTTCACATCCTCTACATAGCAAAAAGCTAACGTTAGAAACAGAAGATGCCATTCATTATTGGAAGGCAATTTGGAAATCGTCTCAGCCAAACCCATAATTTTCACATATTAGCAAACAGAGATTTCATTAATAGAAAAAAAAAAAACAGAGAAAACATTAAGAGATTTGCATAAAGAAGTCACACGGAAACGTGGTGGAGGAAAACAACTCTACTCTCTAAATCCTATTTCAAGCCCTAACCTTCAACTATGCTTACAGGGTTAAGGGAGATATTTCTAAGGAAAGCTCCAGAAACCTACATGGTAAAACAGACCTTGACATCTGCTCATCTCCTCACTCAACCTCGCCAGTTTCACAGATTCATAATGTCTTAGTGTTTGAGATGATCTGAGCACATCAGCAACACAAATTAACTGAAAGGGAACCAATTGCATAAACTGTAGATTTAAGGCAGACTGTTTCTTATTTTCATTTTCTTCTTAATTATTCAAACATACCCAGACAGGCAGTGCCAGAGAAAAGTATTCATCTGCTAAGCTAACCCAAGTCACAGAAACATGTCTACTATAACATAAAATGTGGGAAGTTTCCCAGCCCGACTCCTAATCCATTGTAGAATGTTTGCTTCTTTACATCTCAGTTTTATCTCAAAACACCAAAGAGTCTAATTTCTAACCTCTTAAGATGCATAAAACGATTGAGAAATAGTTATAACTTACATGATCATAAACAGAGAAAAAATTTTATCCTAAAATGACCTGTTTAGGACTACAATTAGAAAGTGATGTAAAATCAAACTATTTGGAGGTTATGTTTCTTTATTAAAGTGTAAAAGAAAACAGTCCTGAAGATAAGAGTCCAGATATTTTCCAGGTAGAAAAATGTTGGTTTCCATATAATGCTACCAGGTCAGACAGCCATATGAATTGTAGCAGGTGACAACTCCCCAGTCCCAGCTCCAAAAAAAAAAAAAGTGGTTCTCTCATGATATTAGTATACATACGAAGAGAACAAATAATTTGGAATTAAGTCAATGACATATATTCAGAGTAATTTAAAGTACCCTATTTTATTATAGACGTAACACTTAGATATCGGTTTTGGTTCCCATGGAGTCTTGGAACACATACATTTTTTAAAAAATCCCACCAACAGAAATATATATATATATTAAAAAACCTGTTTCCTCAAAACTCTCTTCTCCTTCTCCCAATTTAAATTCTAAAATGCACGACTTGAAATTTATGCTTGTATTTCTAGTATCTGTATCTATAAAGTTGGAAATCAGTTTTTCAAATGACTCTGAATGTGGACTCAAAAATCAAAGGGAATATTTAAAATTTTACATTTATAATCTTTACAACAACTTTAATCAATTAAGTCTGTTAACGATTTATAGTGAAACAAAGCAGGAGGGGAAAAAAACCCAAACTTCTCATTGGTCTAGTTTGAACTCCTCTTAATTTTAACACGTCATTTCATGAGCCCCAGGGGGTTAGGCAGGCATCTTATGCATCATTCCATTGCCAGGTTCTCCCACAGCCTCTGTGGTTTGCAGTAGAGGCTGTTTGGTCTGACTTGCATGGAAAATTCAGCTGTGAAATATTTTTATGCAACAGCAAAGACAATCAGCCTTTTTTTTTTCAAGGTGGGGATCTAGAAGTGAAGTGAGAACATTTGATTAGTCTGCTTTAACTTTAATAACCAAATGGTGATTGAAAAACACAAATTTCATATTTGCAGGAATGGGGAATTGGGGGTTACTAAACCTATAGGGTTTTTCTTCCCCACTCCAGACCCCATGAGCAAACAGTAAAATTAATTAGATTATGATCTAGAATTAGGCTGCACTCATTTTCAAAGTATTCATTTAAAAGTATAGAAACGTTTTTTTAAATACTCACATTTTTAAACGTAGCAAGAATGTGGCTACCAAATATTAATCCTGAGGAATATGGATACACATTTACCTTCATAATTAGACCCAGCCGGTCAAATGTTACCAAAGTAAACTGACCGAAACCACAAAGACTGATTGAAAATGACCAACAGAAAGTGTCTGTCCGTCTTAGGGAGCCCTGCTTATTCCCTGCACAACCAGCGGTCAAACATCTGCAGGCAAAGAAATCTACACAAGCCATCCTGGTAAGAGAGAAATCAAACTTTTCCAAATAAGTTAGTTCCATCTTGCCAATCTACATCCAACAGGTGTCAATACACGTCACCAGACAAAATCCTTCCCAGCAAGGTCTAGAGAAGCAATGGATGGTTAGCAGAGAAACTAAAACGACCCGACCTCTATCAGGGTAGTGAAAAAAATAAAGCCGGGCCCCTAGTCCAACTGATCACTCGGCGCTAAGGTGAGGGGATGGACATGGGACAATCCCTGAATGAAGACGGGCAGATGCGTGGAGATGTCCCGCCACTGACGCCACAGGGGGATTTCAGAACACAGTCCGTGCTCTCTGTCAGGCCCTCGCTCCCGACCCCAGGGTTAGAACAGCAAGGGAGTGTGGTGGCCGGAGGCTGGGAGACCCGGGAGGGAGCGCGCGCGGTACCTGCTTGTCAAGCGCGTCCCGGCCGCCTCCCGGTCCCGCGCCGGCCCTGGGTGGCGCGGGGGTCCTTTCGCAGGTGCAGCCTTCCAGGAGGTACATGCCCGCCGGGCGGCCGCTCTGCTCGCCCTCGAAGTAGAAGAGCACATTCTGGTAGAGGGCGAACCACTTCTCGTGCCAGCGGCTCGCCTCGGCCGCCTTCTTACTCAGGAAGCCGCGCTTGGTGCCCTCCTTGCGCGCCAGGAAGGCCAGGTACAGGGCGTGCCCCTCGTTGTAGCGCACGCTCTTCTGCATGGTGAGGGTGCGGGGGGCGCACGTGCGACCTCCCGCCTCACCGCTGCCTCGAGGCCATCGCCCGGCCGGCTCCCTCGAGGGCGCGCCCGCTCAGGTCCCAGCTGGCGAAGGGCGCCCCCTTTCCCGACGCGGCGCGCAGGGCACCCGGCCCGCTTTCGGGTCCAAGGGGCGCGGGCTGGGGCCGGGGCACGTTCTCCGCTCTGACCGCCACCCTCCCGGCCGAGAGAAGCCCCGGATCCCCCGACGCCCGCGTGAAGAGCGGCTCCGTGAGGGCGCCGGAGCCGGCGACCGCTCCGCCCAAAGTTGCGGGCGCCGAGCCCCCGCGGCGGGCTGGGGCGGCGCGACGCGCGGCAGCGGGAGAAGGACTGTCCTCGGGCAACGCGCTCCGGGAGACAGAAGGTAAAACGTCACGTGGGAGATCAGCTGTAATCGGCTTGGAGACCGATTTAAAGGGCAAAGTCGGCGCGGCGGCAGCGGCGGCGCAGCCGGCTCTCCCCGGCGCGCGTCCCTCCCTGGCCCGCCCCGGCCCGGGCCGCTGCCTCCGCTCTGGTGCCGGAATGGGGCGGGTCGTCGCGAGGTGGGGCGCCCGGTCGCACCACACACGCGCTCACACGCGCGCTCGCACACTCGGCACAACGCGCGCACACACGCAAATGTACACTCGCATACACACGCGGACCAATACGGCCCCACAGATACGCACAACGCACACGCATATGCATGAAAATACACACAAATACACACAAATGCAGTGCATACACTCATGCACAAAAATACACATTCACATACACACAGGCAAGTATTCGCGCACACAGTACACGACTACATTTGCACAAATACACATTCACACAAGATACTCAAGCAAACAAGAATACACAAAATACACACTCAAATCCGCCCACAATACCCACTCCTGCACACCAAAATACAGACCCACACAGAAATACACACTTACACAGGCAACTACACGCAGGCACACACTGAGATGCTCACTCACACACACATTCACGTATATGACCCACACACTAAAACTCACAACTAAACAACATATCCTTATACACATTTACACTCGTACACACACAAACACGCATATACACTCACAAATTCACAATCATACATCGACTCACACGGGCAAAGAATCACATACAAACGCATACACAGATGAACCCAAATACACACATTCACATAGAAACACATAAATTCACCTTAAAACACTCGCACAAATGCACACTCATGCACAGGCATCCACACGCATACAGACAAATACATAGTCGCGACATCCGGACACTCAAACCCACTCTCGCACTTATTCCGCATCCACGAGTCTGTCCCCATGGCAGTGGGGAAGGTCACAGGGTGGCTCTGCATACCCGGGCCGCATTGGCTTTTCCACCTGTACCTGCTTTTCCACCTGTACCGCATTGGCTTTTCCACCTGTACCTTTTCCACCTGTACTGTGGTATTTAAGGCTGGTGGCGGCGAAGGTTAATGAGAGTAGCACAAGTGTTCCCAGAAAAGCATCAGGTCCCTTTGGTTCCTTGTGGACTTGTGCTATTTCATGGAGTAAGACGCACAATTTTAAGTGTGAAGTTTTCAACCTGGGGAAAAAACAGCCAAACAAGGGAGACTTTGCAGCGAGGGGCAGAATCCATCCCCAAAGGCCATGCTGTCATAGGCTCGCCAGACACCCTTTCTAGGACTGGATTCATTTGATTAACAAATCGACAGGTTCAGCTGGAAACCAAGACCCCCGCTATAAAATGTAAGCGGAAAAGAAATCACGCACCCAGCAGCTGTGAGAGAAAGCTAGTGAAACCCCCAGGGGGTTCCTGTATTTGGTCCTGCTGTACACATTTTTTTATTCCCCTTAGTCATTTATCATTAAAATGGTGTGCCATAAAGTGTTTATTGTTGAAAGCAAATAATAAAATGCTTTTCTGAGTGGTGAATCTGCGACAATACACCTGTCTTGTACTGCAGTTGTGTGTTCCTAAATCGTAGCCCCAGGGTTCTGCCTGCTCTGTAAGTGCTGTTTTTGCAGAATATTTTAACTCTGCCTCACTGAGCAGCACAAAAAAATAATTTTTTTTCACTTTACCTTTTCAAAAATCTTTCACTATTAAAACTATGTAACAGGAAAATTGCCATTTTGAAAGTACAGTGTGAGAGCTGTGGTCATTTGTCTTAACACATTTTTAAATATCTAAAGGACAGTGCTGTGGCTAAATTGAGTTTAACCCAGCTGGGAGCTTGCATTGTTCTTTAGAAGAGATACAACCATAGAGACAGTAAGTAAATGTAGGCAACGTGTTTGAGCCAAATTCTAGATGCAGAGGAGCCAGTGATTGCCTCAGGAGGCCTTTTCTTTCTTTCTCTGTGGTCCAATCCCAGCCCTGAGAACAGTAAACGAGCAGACACCTGCGTAGTGTTTTTAGCAGAAACCATTAAGGGTGTGAAATTAGCACGGAAACAATTTAACGATGAGTATTTGAACCTTCTAACCCTTTAAGTTTTTTCAGATGCGAAAGATTCTTTTCTTCAATAAGCAATGTCTCTGGTATTAATACTGGTCTCACCCTTCCTGTCTCCTTAAATGTCTTTTTCATTTGAACCACATGAAATGTTCTTCTCAACCTCTTGTCTGACATAACGTTCTACCACATACCGTGTTGTGGCTGTCATCTGCCCCCTGACAATGAGAGAAAGGAGCTCTGGTTTCCTCCAAAATTTGGCTGGTCACTGCTGTGGGTTTTAATTATGGAAATTCGCTGCAAGAACCATTTATTGATCATGAGTTTATGTCCTCAACACTATATTTGGGTGATGTAGAGGATATAGAGAAAAACTTGCCTGTGTTCCTGGTATGCTCTGAGTCTAATAGGAAGAGGCTCTAATGGTTAGGTGCTTCTCCTCGCCTGATTGCTTCTCCAATGCACAGCCGTCTCCCTAATCCCTGCAGCGCCCAGTGGGAGAGCTTATATGCAGTCGGCACACAAGTAATTCACAGATATTTTCTAAGATAATTTAATATTTGGTCATTGGATTGTTAAAGAGGGCACAAACATCTGCAAATATTAGATCCTTCTGCAAGATTGCAAGAAAGGAAAACAACCAGAAATCCCTGGACAATTTAGAGATGCTGCATCCACAGTAGGTATGTGATGGGCATCTGTGGGCCTTTTACCTCCTTCATTCATATGGAAACCGCATCCCTGGAATGGTGCCACCCAGAAACACAAAGGGCCGGGAGGTTATGTAAATGAGGATGATTTTCCCCAGCTGATCAAACTGGTTAGCAAATGGGACTGTGTTCCAAGTGGGTGGGAACAAGCCCTTCTGTGAATTCATTGTTTTTCCCGCTGGCATTTCATGGACTCTTTCCTGAGAGGGCCAGTTTAAGTTGATTTTTTTAGACCAACAAAACATTTCTCACTGATAATTGTGTGAGTGTCCTTTTTGCCCTTTTCTAGGCAAGTGAAGAGGAGAAATGAGCTACCGTATCTGGAAACCCTAATTACTATTAATACTTATAGAGGGAGACATTATTCAGATAATTTGATGAAAAAAAGGAAGGAAGGAAGGGAAGGAGGGAGGAAGGAAAGGGAGGAGAGAGGGAGGCAAGGAAGGAAGGAAGGAAGGAAGAAGGTATTTTATCTGAGTTATCCAAAGCTTTTAAAGTTGGGGGAGTGGGGCATGTACAGCCTAATCTATAGCTTTTCAAAATCCTTAACTCAGGCCTTATCTTTCAGACACAGAAGGTAGGTTTTAAGTTTATTTTCTTTCTCTAAACTGTGTTTTGTTAGTAGAATTTAAATGGGCTTCATGCGTTTTTGGAATGACTTTACGCTATTTTTTTTGGTTCTGTTCTTATTTTTTAGAAGCAAGTTCTTGCACTGTCGCCCAGGCTAGAATGCAGTGGCATGATCATAGCTCACTGCAACCTCCAACTCCTGGCTCAAAGGATCCTCCTGCCTCGTCCTCTTGAATAGCTGGGACTACAGGCACAAGGCACTATACCTGGCTAAGTTTTTAATTTTTTGTAGAGGCAGGGTCTCACTGTGTTGCCTGGGCTGGTCTTGAACTCCTGGCCTCAAGCAGCCTCCCTATGGTTTCTATAATTCAGAAATGCCTCAGCACTGGGTCCTTGGAGAAATATTATGTCAAACAAAGCCAAGTATTACCAAGATCCTTTTCTTGGCCTGACAGAAGATCATTTAGGGAATTGTCATCTTGATGGCTTATAGACATAGAAACTACTGCATTTAATAATACAGGCCCAGTAAGAATCCCAGACTGTTTCTAAAAGATATAATGTTACCATCTCTTACGCATATTTGATTCTATGTTGTCTCTTGATACTTAATTAGTAAAGTCTGGTTCTTCCCTGAGTAAGTAAAACCTAAAAGAATTATCCCTTCCTCATTTTCAGTATTCTTTTGACCAAAGAAAACTATTTGTTTGCAAAATATGAGACACAAAATACTAGAACAAATTACTTAGAGCTAATAAAACCATTTGTCTGATGTCTATACGATGTTTTTCCTAACTTAATGTTCTAGATGGCCAAAGCTTGTCCTTCAAACATTAAAGATAAATCAATGAACTGTACATCTCTGCCTTCTGAAAAATGAAGATAATTTGGCATCTTCTTGATGAGTTAAGATCTCTATTTTAAACACAATGTATCTAGGAGCTAGACTAGAGCTGTTGCTAAGCCTGTACTCATTCGTGCAAATTAGAAAAAGGCATATCCTCTGGGAGAATGGATTAGGGAAAAGCTCTCCCTTAAGGTACACACAGCCCAGAGAACGTGAACCTGGTGAGTGGATGATGACTTTGTGTGAATCAAAAGTACCCCTCCCCTGAATGGATGCAGCTCTGTGCACGGAGTTCTGTGCAGAGATCAACCCGCACAACTGAGCATGGCAGTGTGTGCTGTGTGCCTCCCTCCAGGTGGCCATGAACGGCTGTACTTTCTGAAATTCTTCACCTGTTCCACAAACCCAATCCCTTCCTTCAACCCCTCCCCCATCCCAACCTCCTAATTGTCATCTTCTGATTTCCTGAAGACTTGGGGACCAGGCTATCAAGCTTCTAAGAACTTTGTGAAACATAAATATGAATTTATTCTACATAAACCTATAAGATCTCAAAGAACCCTCTAGAGAGTGAAGTATGTAATCCTATAGTTAGGACTACATGGAAATTATTTTGGCTGCTGGAGGTGGTTTTCTTTTGGCTTCTGAGCTATACCCTGAAAATGTAAAACATGAGTTTAAGCATTCCCATTATATCCAGTAGTAGAAATTATGCACATATTGTCAGGTTTCAGTCTGAAATGCTGGTTCTTGGAGCGTTCATGGCCGAAGAATGACCAGACGCACCAAAGTTAGGCAAGCATGAACATGAGGTTTATTGAGGAAAGAAAGATAGGATTAGAGAGGAAGAGCAAGATATAGGTTTACAGAGCACGGTACATACACCGCAGATGATGACTGGACTCATTGCCGCAGCAAAGGGAGAGCAAAAGGAAGGGCACAAAAAGGGACTGGTTATGGTCTGTGTCTTGTTTTATAGTGCCTGGATTGGAAGCTCCCTAGTGGTTCAGACATCACCATGGAACCACTTCGATTGGAGAGTTGGAAGTTGCATTACTATACATGTGGGTTGTTCTAGGTCAATTTCCGGACTCTATGGTACCGATGCTGTTTGGCCCATGGGTTAGAGTCCTCTGCATTCTTTTGCAGCTGGTACACCAAGTTCTGATTGGCAGATTTGTAGGGTATTCCCTCCTCCCCCGGGTATGGAGAATTAGGGTTGGACAGAACCAAGATGGGGGCAACAGCACCCACTTTCATCCCTGGAAGACGGGGAATCTCTTCTATCTACCTAACAATATTACTTTTATACTTTTTAGTGTCGCAAAAAACAAGCATAGGTCAGTCATATTGAGATCAATCATATTGTGTTAAAACAACAGTGACAATTATTAATAGTAGCTATTGCCACTATAAAACACTTTGCTTCTTAATGCTGCTTTCCTCTGATGTATATAATAGGGACAGCCTTGAAAAATTTTACCTTTTCTCCAAAGTATATACATGAGGGAATCTCCTATATAGAGTAGCCCCCAATTTTCATACCAAGAATATACCAAGACACTTTGAGATTGTAGGTTTCCCTTGAAATGAAATTATCAGAAACACCGAAGTTATTTCTGTTCAAAGATGTTCAATACAGTGATATTTATGATAGCAAAAAGTGGGAAATATCTTAACTGTTCACTAATGGGGAAATGGTTAAATAAGTCATAATATATAAGGAATTCGTAAAGACCCAAGGAAATACTCGTGATTTAGTGGTAAGTAAAAACCCCATCATATTCCCTGCTTCCCTTTATACAAAAACTCACCCTTGAATAAATTATCTCTACACACCAGGCCCACTTCCTTCTCCCCATTTGCTCCTGAATCACTCCATTCAGTCTTTGCGTCCCCACCGCCCCACCAAAACCACTATTGTCACAGTCACCAATAATCCCCATACTGCAAGCTCCATGGTCACGTCTCAGTCTGTATCTGACTTGATATCAAAGCAGCATTTGTTATAGGTGATCACTGCCTCTTCCTGGAAACACTGTCCTCACTCAGCTGCTGGGACACCACACTCTCCCACCCCTTCCTGCCTTACCTGCTGTTTCCTTACTTTTTTCACGGCTGTCCTCCCCTTCCTAACCTCTAAGTAGTATATTGCCCCAGGGCCCTATCCTGCTATGTCTTCACTTCTTTATCTATGTCTTTTTATCCATTACATGGCTTTAAATAAGTCTCTCCACCCCCTCCTCCCCTGAGCTGCAGACTTGTATATCTACCTACTCCATATCTCTTCTTGGATATCTGGTAGGCATCTCAAGCTCAACACGTTAAAAACCGAGCTTTCCTGTGGGAAAAAACAACTGTTCCTCCCACGGTCCTTCTCATCTCGGTATACAGCAATTATATCCATTTCTAAAGTCAAAAATTTGGAGTTGGCTGGGCACAGTGGCTCACTCCTATAATCTCGCATTTCAGGAGGCCAAGGAAGGAGGATCGCTTGAGGCCAGGAGTTCGAGACTAGCCTGGGCAACATAGTGAGACCCTGTCTCTAGAAAAAAGAAAAAAATTAGCTGAGAGTGGTGGTGTACACCTGTAGTCCCAGCTATTTAAGAGGATGAGGCAGGAGTTGGAGACTGCAGTGAGCTATGATATCACCACTACACTCCAGCCTGGACGTCAGGGTGAGACCCTGTCTCTAAGAAAAAAAAGAAAACTCAGAGTCATCTATGAGTCCTTTCATCTTCTCATGCCCTGCTCAGCTCTGCCTTCAAAGCATATGCTGAATGTAACCATTTCTCACAGCTCCCATTGCCATGCCCTACACAGTCCTGGACCACTGGAGTAGTCCCCTACCCATCTCCCCACGTTCACTCTTGCTCTCCTACTGGTCTCCATTCAGCAGCCAGTGAGAACCCCTGAAAGCACAAATCACTATCATGCCTCTTCTCCGCTTGACACCACCCTGCATCTTCCCATCATACTCAGAATAAAACCCTGTCCCTTACTGCTTGACCTTGTCCTCATGTTCCTCTCTGGCACTTATGACTACCTGAAAGTCCACTTATTCGCTTGATATTTTCTGTCTCCCTCACTGCTACATCCTTAGCACCTACATTCCTGAACATTACTCACAGTAAGACTCCATGAATCGCCATTGGCAGAGAGAGAGATTGGGGAAGAGAGTTTATTTAAAGAAGTAATAACAGGGAATTTTCCAAACCCAGAAAAAGATATCAAGGTACAAGAAGGTTATAGAACATCAAGCAGATTTAACCAAAACAAGACTACCTCAAGGCATTTAATAATCAATCTCCCAAAGGTCACAGATGAAGAAAAAGTCCTCAGAGAAGCAAGAAAATAAGAAAAAAATAATAACATATAAAGGAGATCCAATACATCCAGCAGCAGACTTCCCAGTGGAAACCTTACAGACCAGGAGAGAGTGGCATGACATACTCAAAGTGCTGAAGGAAAAAACTTTAACCCTAGAATATTGTATTCTATAAACATATCCTTCAAACATGAAGGAGAAATAAAGACTTTCCCTGACAAACAAAAGCTGAGGTTTTTTTTTTTTGTTTTTTTTTTTCTTGACAGAGTCTCACTGTGTTGCCCAGGCTAGAGTGCCGTGGTGTCAGCCTAGCTCACAGCAACCTCAAACTCCTGGGCTCAAGAAATCCTTCTGCCTCAGTCTTCTGGGTAGCTGAGACTACCGGCATGTGCCACCATGCCCGGCTAATTTATTCTACGTATTTTTGGTTGTCTGATTAATTTCTTTCTATTTTTTGTTTAGTAGAGACGGGGCCTCGCTCTTGCTCAGGCTGGTCTTGAACTCCTGAGCTCTAACGATCCACCCACCTCGGCCTCCCAGAGTGCCAGAATTACAGGCGTGAGCCACCATGCCTGGCCGAGCTAAGGGATTTCATCAACACTAAACCTAACCTACAAGAAATGCTAAAAGGAGTTCTTCAATCTTAAAGAAAAGGATGTTAATGAATAATAAGAAATCATCTGAAAGTATACAACTCACTGGTTACAGTAAGGACACAAAACAGAACACTCTATTGCTGTAATTGTGGTATATAAACCACTTATATCTTCAGTAGGAAGACTAAAAGAAAAATCTATCAAAAATAACAACAACTTTTTGAGAGATAGTATAAAAAGATATGTATAGAAACAACAAAAAGTTAAAAATATGGGGGGGTGATAGAGTTAAAGCGTAGAATTTCTGTTAGATTTCTCTTTGTTTATGTGATTGTTTGTAAGCAGAGTGGTCATACGTTTAAAATAATTGATTATAAAATGTTTTTTGCAAGCCTCATATTAACCTCAAACCCAAAAAACCTATAACAGATACACAAACAATAAAAAGGAAAATATTAAAACACACTGCCAGAGAAAATCACTTTTAACAAAGAAAGACAGGAAGGACAGAAGAAAGAGAGAACCACAAACAACCACAAATCAAATAACAACATGGCAGTATAAGTACTTACTTATCAATAATAACATTGACTATAAATGAACTAAACTCTCCAATCAAAAGACATAGAGTTCTCAATGGATAAAAAAAACCCAAGAGACAACTATGTATTGTCTGCAAGAAACACATTTCACGTATAAAGATACACATAAATTGAAAATAAAGGGTGGAAAAAGATATTCCATGCAAATGGAAACCAAAAAATAGCAGTAGTAGTTATACTTCTATCAGATAAAATAGATTTCAATACAAAAAACTGTAAAAATAAACAAAGAAGGTCACTATGTAATGGTGTCCCCAACACTGGAGCACCCAGATATATTAATATAAAGCTAATATTATCATAGCTAAAGAGAGAGATAGATCCCTATACAATAATCACTGGCGACCTCAACACTCCACTTTCAGCATTGGACAGATCATCCAGACAGAAAATCAACAAAGAAACGTTGGACTGAATCTGTACCATAGACAAATGGACCTAATAGATATTTACAGAATATTTCATACGACAGCCTCAGAATATATGTTTTCCTCCTCAGCTGAGGGGTCATTCTCAAAGATAAATCATATGGTAGGCCACAAAACAAATCTCAAAAATTTTTAAAAAATTGAAATCATACCAAGTATTTTCATTGATCAAAATGGAATAAAACTAAAAATCAATAACATGAGGAACATTGGAAAATATACAAACACATGGAAATTAAACAATATGCTCCTGAATGACCAATGGGTCAATGAACAAATTAACAAGTAAATTTTAAAAATTCTCAAAACAAATGAAAATGAAAACATAATATATCAAAACCTATGGGATACAGAGAAAGCAGTCATTAGAGAAAGGTTTATAGCAATAAGTGCCTACATCAAAAAACTAGAAAATCTTCAAATAAACAACCTAATGATGCATCTCAAAGAACTAGAAAAACAAGAGCAAACCAAACCTAAAATTAGTAGAAGAAAAGAAATAATAAAGATCGGAGAAGAAATAAATGAAACTGAAACTATAAAAACAATACAAAAGATCAATGAAATGAAAAGTTGGTGTTTTGAAAAGACAAACAAAATAGACAGACCTTTAGCTAGACTAAGAAAAAAAGAGAGAAGACTCAAAGAAATAAAATAAGAGATGAAAAAGGAGACATTACAACTGATGCTGCAGAAATCCAAAGGATCATTAGAGACTACTATGAGCAACTCTATACCAATACATTGAAAACCTAGAAGAAATGGATAAATTCCTAGACACATACATCCTACCAAGATTAAATCAGGAAGTAATCCAAAATCTGAATAAACAAATAACAAATAATGAGATAGAAGCAGTAATAAAAAATTTCCCATCAAAGAAAAGCCCAAGACTCAATGGTTTCACTGATGAATTCTATCAAGCATTCAAAGAAGAACTAACCAATCCTACTTAAACTATTCCAAAAAAGCAAGGAGGAGGGGATACTTACAAACTCATTCTAGAAGGCCCGTATCTCCCTGATACCAAAACCAGATAAAGACACCAAAAAAAGAAAACTGTAGGCCAATATCTCTGATGAACATAGATGCAAAAATCCTCAACAGAATACTAGCAAATGAATTTGACAACACATTAAAAAGATTATTCATCATGATCAAGTGGAATTCATCCCAGGGATGCAAGGATGGTTCAACAAATACAAATCAGTCAATGTGATGTATATGAACAGAATGAAGGATAAAAGCCATATGGTCATTTCGATTGATGCTGAAAAGGCATTCAATAAAATTCAACATCCTTCATGATAAAAACTCTCAAAAGACAGGGTGTAGAAGGAATTTACCTCAGCATGATAAAAGCTATATATGACACCCATACCCAGTATCATAATGAATGGAGAAAACTGAAAGCCTTTCCTCTAAGATCTGGAACAAGACAAGGATGCCCACTTTCATCACTGTTATTCAACATAGTACTGGAAGTTCTAGCTAAACCAATCAGACAAGAGAAAGAAATAAAGGGCATCCAAATTGGAAAAGAAGAAGTCATATTATACTTCTGTACACATGATATGATCTTATATCTAGAGAAACCTAAAGACTCCACCCAAGAACTATTAGAACTGATAAACAAATTCAGTAGAGTTTCAGGATACAAAATCAACATACAAAAATCAGTAGCATTTCTATATGTCAACAGTAAACAATCTGAAAAATAAACCAAGAAAATAATCCCATTTACAATAGGTACAAATAAAATATCCCCAAAAAATACCTAGGAATAAACTTAACCAAAGAAGTGAAGCATCTCTATAATGAAAACTATAAAAACGCTGATGAAAGAAATTGAAGAGAACACACACACAAAAGGAAAAGTATTCCATGCTCATGGACTGAAAGATTCAATATTGTTAAAATGTCTATACTACCCAAAGCAATCTATAGATTCAATGCAATCCCCATCAAAATACCAATGACATTCTTCT
>CAUYSK010075288.1:0-13919 GCA_963575035.1 Avahi laniger
ATTTTTTGTAATAGAAATTTATTTGTATCATAAGACTAGTTCTCGTTATTTACTCTTTTATTTAAATCCATGTATGTACTTATATGACAGTAAGAGAAAATGTAGGAAATTGTTAAAGTACTATATCCACTATGAAAACCATTCTCCTCATAAGTAAACTCAGGAAATGAAATACTTATATAATTGGGTTAAGTTTAAAAATCTCAAGGATCCCTGTGATAATTTAATTTTACTTTTTTTTTTTTTTTTTGAGACAGAGTCTTACTTTGTTTCCCGGGCTAGAGTGCCGTGGCGTCATCCTAGCTCACAGCAACCTCACACTCCTGGGCTCAAGTGATCCTTCTGCCTCAGCCACCCCAGTAGCTAGGACTACAGGCATGCGCCACCATGCCCGGCTAATTTTTTCTGTATATTTTTAGTTGTCCAATTAATTTCTTTCTAATTTTAGTAGAGACGGGGTCTCGCTCTTTGCTCCAGGCTGGTCTCGAACTCCTGAGCTCAAACAATCCGCCCGCCTGGGCCTCCCAGAGAGCTAGGATTACAGGCGTGAGCCACCGTGCCCGGCCGAATAGTTTCTATTTTCAAGAATGTTTAGTACATAATATCTAACCCTACCAGTAAATAATTTTTTTTTATTTTTTCAAATTTTGTCCATAAGAACACTATTATCCTAGTTAGAATCTGAGCATTTATTATTATTTTTCTCCTTTAATAACACACAAAGCATTTCTCCCTATGTTTCTAAGGTGATCATTTTTGTTAACCATACACTAAAATACCTTACTAACAATAATTTTAAATACATTTTAAAGGACCATGTAACAATGTATTAAATAACAGATGCTGAAGAAAGCAAATATGGAAAGAGTTTACATCAAAACTGGCTAAGGACAAAGAACGTATATAGTCAGAAGTAAAAAAAGGTCAAACATTCAGTGTATAAAAAATGTGAGACTAAATGAGATGAGGTCGCCGGGAGCTCTAAGATGAAACTGAGGAAGTGAGATTGGCAAGCAGGGTCCTGTATTCCCTTGCCTTTTGTCAACCTTATTAGCAGTTTTTCTTATCATCTCTAACAGCATTTCTAGGGGGAGAAAGTATACACAATGCAATAATAGTGACAGTCTATGCTACCACTCCAAAGGAAACCACAAAAGAGCGTCTTGGTAGAGGAACAGACTCAGATCTGTTACCAGTTTCTTCAGAGCAAGTGTGGAGGTATTTTTTTTCTTCTATGCTGTTCCTACTTTGTAATGAACAAATCTTTTTTTAAATAAGAAATGCTTTAAACTGAAACCGAGGCTGCTAGGTAGCTGTATGAATTTTATAACTGAACTTTATCACATTTCTAACTCATTATTAAAAACAAAAATAAAAACAAAGAACAAACAAACAAAGCTTGTAAGATTCTCTCCCCTCTCAATATCCTCTCCCCAACCCCCAACACCTGGGTTGGCAAATTCAAATCAACACTAATTACATTACCTGTTACAGACATTCAGATTTTTTAGCCATCACCTCAGAATAATAATCTTATAATTAGCCAATTTGTACATTGGATCCCCAAATTCATTTCCTTTACATCAAAATGCCCCAGTCAAAACACAGCCCAGGATTTCCTCTGATGTGGGATCAAATCTTATTTTCCACTAAATTTCCAACATTCACTCAAACTAGACAGCTATACTTTTGGATCCCACACCCAAGAACCCTTGGTTTTCTTTTATACTGTAAGACAAATTAGTCATAACAACACTTCAAAACTCTATAGTTTTTATTGTTGTAGTTCTTCTATTGGATGAGCTGTTGATCTGGTTGTGGCGTATCACTCATGCAAAGTGTGCTGAAACAAATGTTCTAATAATTTCTTTTCCATGAATTAATTCATTCAAATACAATTTCATAAGATCCAACACGTATTTTAGGAAGTAACCAGAATACATCTATTCTAGAACGAATGTCCTAATATGTACCTAAAAATGCCTTACTAACAGAGTTTTGTACTTTGTCATGTTGAGAAGTCTATGAAGGACAGCCTTGAGCTGATTATTAGTGATGTGTCTAAGAGGAATAAAGGAAACAATTAAAGTTTAAATCCTAGATTGCAGTAGAGCTAGAACAAATATTTAACACTGGGAAAAATCATCCTTCATCAACACCAACACTGTCTGCTGTTATGCAGACCAAGCAATTGATTGAGTACTTCATATTTTAGTTGGCCAATCCATTGCCCTGCAATGCAATCCTTCACGGTGTGGCATTTAAAGAAGGGATATAAGCATGAATGTAGGATTCAAATTGGATGAAGTCGGGTGCTCACCAGTTCTGAATACATCAAAAATGAAATGGGCAAAGTTTATGTTAACATAACAGCAAAGTTCATTTTATGAAATCTTGTTTGATGTAAATACAACTAATAACAGAAAAAAGCAGCAAAATGTCTGACCACAAGATATTTTTAAATAAAATAAATACATATGACTGACTGGATGTTCAAGTTGTTGTTAAAATCACTATTATCATAATTTAACATATAATTTTCAACCTGCAAACTGGTCACTGCCAAGGATTTCCAACTCGAGAAAGTAGAAAAATATGAAAATAATCAATAAAACAACTGAGCTATAAATAATGCTATAATTAAAATTAAATGCATCAAAAATATTGAAGAGTCCCACTTTAAAATGTTTCATAAGGAACAAATGACAATAATAAGATTTAAAAATTTTAAAATTTAAGAGTTATTATGAAAACTTCTTTATGTATCTTCTAATATAGAGAGTTTTCATTATTGGGAAGATACTCAACCATTCCTGCTCACATAAATCATAAGAACAGCGGAAGCAATGAATGATTAAACACTACAGGGGAACTAATGTGTACTTCATCAGTGCTACAGAAATATTTTATATCTACACTGATGTAGTATATCTATTATATCATTGACCATCCTCCAAATTTAAAAGTAGCAATCTAGAAAAATGTCAAAACTTAATCTTCACATTTCTAAAATATCTTCTTTCTCCAGACATATAAATTTAATCTAATAGAAATTATTTTACCTTTTTAAATATTTTGTGATTAGCACAAACATAGAGTTATAACTACACAGGCATTAGAATAACAATAACATTGAAGAGGAAAAAAAAACCTGATTCTCAACATGGATAAAATATATGACATTAACAATTATTATAAAAGGAAATATAATACAAATTCCTTTTTCAAAATATTTTATAGTAAAATGAAAGAATGAGGTGCCTCTTTGTGTCTAAACAAAATTATAAATTATATTTCTTTATGTTTATAATATGGGATAAAACTTTGAAAACAATTAAGGTTAAAAAATCTTTTGTGAATGAATTGTGCTCTTTTAGCAAATTCTTTTAACTAAATACACCATAGATAAAGATGTTTTATTAAACAATATAATAATTTTATTCTAGAAATTATGGTAATACTATAACAAACATACTAGAATAGCAAGTTTATCTTTTAAAAACTGATTATTACATAAGATAACATGACTATCTCAGAGTACCTGATAAGTTATTTTGCAAATAATATTTCTCTATAATTTTCATTAAAATCAAAGATCTCTACTTTGACTTTTAATTTTTTTGGAAACAGTACACATTATTGAATTGAACTCTGTTACTTTATGAAATAAATGTATGTTTTTTAATTTAAATAATTCAATAGCAATAGATTCAGAGAAAATATTCCTAATTATTATGGAACCAAAAAAAAAAAAAGCAGAAAGACCTCTACCACAATGGCAAACAATTATTCCCCAAAGCCAGTCCATACACATATTCTAGAAGAGAATATAAACTTGTTTCTGAGTTCATGGAAACTCTTTCGCAATTTTAAAATATTGGAAAAAAGAAATTAGAGAAGGAAAAATTTGTCGAGAGACTAACTCTTCATTAGTAAGGCCCTGCCATCGTTGTCTTTCACAATTTTATAAAGCCAAATCATGAAGCATATTCCATTAAAATGTGGATAATTTCATTGCCTTTTAGTTTCATATTTTAAAACAAACCTTAGCTGTCCTTCATCAAGTAATTTATGAACATCTATAGAATTCATTAAAACAATCAAAAATTTTGGTTCAAAGTCAACCAGCATAGAAAAATGAGTGAAGCAAAGCAAAACAGAACAAAAACAAGTCAAAACAAGTCAATCACATATTTCATGGTTTAATGGTGAAAAACAAAAAAGAGACCTCTTACCAAGTACCCCAAGGCGATAGTTGACTGTGATGACGATCACATTGCCATAACTTGCCAAGACACTCCCATCATATAAATTTCCAGTACCTTCCATATATGAACCACCGTGGATATACACCATCACTGGTTTGGGGCCCCCACTGTCCCGAATATCTGGAAAACAAATGATTGGCAATTGTTCTTATCTCAAAAAACACACATAATAAAGCAGAGAATATATTTTCCATTTTAGGGACAAGAGGACATGATTTTAATATAGCTTTTTAAATTGCTGTTTTTATTAAAGTGTTTCTTAAGCAATTTATATTAACAAATATTGTAGAAAAGAGCAATAGGCACCAGTTGTTTTGTATCTAGAGCTTTGTTTACAAACTACAAACCAAATTATAAAATTTAGATAAATTAAAATTAAGTTCGAATGTTAGCGCATTTTGATTCAATCCTAAAGTGACAGTAAAACCAAAAAAAAAAAAAATGACAATGACTCTTAGGACCACTTTTTCCAAATGTTATAAATCTCACAAGGAACTTATGAACCATAAACTAAGGACAATGGTATTATTTACATTGTGAGTAAAACAATATTTTTCCATTTTTTATTTATTGTAAAGCTTTGTATCAAATGTAATATGATTACATTAAGTCACTTATACTCCAATCTGTGAACATAACTACAGTATTGTGTTATATATTGCAAGAAGTTTTATTTCACTATTTAAGTAATGTTAGATGTGTGTTCAGATGATAAAGTTATATGCATTCATGTTCCTCTTATTGCATTTAGGAGAATGTTATTTAAATGATAGTTTTTAGAAAGTCCAGGACATCCGCTCATTCCATCTGCCCTTACCTTTTGGGAGAAGGGAACAGACTAAATTATATTTTTTTACCTCTTTGTATAGGCAATATACTGTTCTTATTCCCACTTTGACTCTATGTTTTTATCATGTAGGCATGAGACAGGATAGAGCTAAGTGTAAAGTACTAAAATGTAGGGTGATGTTAAGATGATTTCTACAACTATGAATTTTAATCAAATATATTTGCTTTTCTAAGATATTTTCCCCAATTATGTAATTTTCATAAGGATCTAGAAACAATATATAAAGGAAACATAAGATAATTTTAATCAATATTAAGAATGCACTGATCTCTATAGAAAAAAGGTAAACTATAAATGGGCAAAAATGGTTTTAATTATATATTATGTAGATTGAAATATTATATACATATGCATATATGACTATGAATATACATAACACATTATTATTATGTAATAGCCCTGGATCTTTTATACCCACAATTAAAATAAAATTAGATCAAGTATATTTTTAATGCCAATGTTAGAAAGTGTCATTTAATCATATGGTTTTGTTCCTTTACTTTTGACATTTTTTATCAAACTTAACTCTCCCACATTTTAAAAATCAAAGTACCAGCTTTCAGAATGGACTAATATGATACAAATTTATTGAAAGAACAAAGGTTAATATTTAGAGACTGCCTTATATTACCTATAAAAAATGACTTATGTAAATGCCTCGATTTTTATACTGCAATAATAAAGTGCTTTCTTTAAATGAAAAATTATTTTAGGGTAAGGAATTGCAGCTCATCTTGCTTGTTCAGATATTTAAGCTGGGGAAATGGTTCATTGCAGAACTTTTTAAAAGACTATTTTAAATTTGACTTAATACCAGTGTATAAACTAACTTCCACCCCTCACCCTCCCAAGCATGGCTTGAGAAGAGTGTCTTGTTTTAAAGTAGTCACAAGAGCATACTTTCACATAGAAATCATCCCCTAAAAACAGCTATGTTTAAGAGGGAAACCTAAATTTACTTTCTCCTTGAATCCTTGGGAGAGGTAATGGTATTCACTCATTTGTAAAGATTTGAGGGCATGTGGAGATGTTAGACTTACACAGAGAAAGTAATCCTTTTGAAATTGTTAAACTATGCACCTTAAATGCTTGTGTGCTACATACAGTTTCAGCTTCTTATTTTTCTAGTATGGCTGGCACTGAAGAGGCAATAATAAATTATTAAACTGAAATCATTAACTGACTGCTCACAGCAGACACTGTACTCTGCTAATTGTATGCTTGGAGGTAGCACAGAGGGAGGCTGTTTCAGAATTCTTCTTTAATTAAAATTACATAGAATTACAAAGCACCAACTGTGAACAGTAATGAAATCTTAGTAGAACCATTCTGTTCACCTGGAAAACAATACAGGCACACATTGAGAAGACCTGCCACGTTTTATACCTAATAACAAAATGAAGCAGACATTGTCAGGAAATTCTGAAATTATGACAATAAATTCTAAGACCTCTTTTGAGTGATATCTCTTTTTTTCTTTGAAAATTAGACCTGAAAGGATTACTGATAGTTTGGGTTGATCCTAATTTCCAATTTGTCTTTACAAACTTGTCAAAGATTTCAGCCTTGCCTAAGAACTTAACATATTGAGTAGTTCTTTTTCAGAATGGTTTATAAAATTCTAATGCTATGTTCTGAAAAATACATTTTTCACTTGCAGTAACACTGAGGTTAATGTTATAAAAAGTATTAATTACTAAAATAAGTAAAATTCTTGGATATAACCACCCTTAATTTGCTAGTAACATTTGGGAAACTGTATAAACTTTAGAAATTCTCTATTACAGAAAAATTGGAATTCTTTGATAATGTATTGTCAGAGTGGTCCATCTTAAGCTTTACTTTTTATATTGCTTTATCACAGATTTCTATCTTAGGCTTTACTTTTCTGCATACTTTACAAGTATTTTTGATGTGGATACTAACTAAAACAGTTTAAATTATAACTATTTACTCATTTTTTAAGAGTCAGAGACTTTATAAATGAAACTGATAGTCTACCACTGAATACTACCTGCTAATGTCATCATTTTAATAATAATATTAGGGGGCATTTATCATCAGTGCAAATATATCAAATGCACTTTAGTAATTTATAATGAATTTTTTAGAGCCAAGTCATCCCACTAAACCTTGTCTCATATTAAACCACCCATAAATATGGTGGAATGTGTGAGCTATGGTTTTTCACCTAACAATTTTTACTTTGCCTAAAACAGCTGCTATCAATTTTACTTACATTGTGAGAATTTTCTCACAATTTAAACACTAGCTCAATTCCAGTAAAAACTGCAAATGTTATTCCATTTATCTAGCAAATCAAAATGAGCTCAGAAAAAAACTGCAAATGTTTATCAAGCATGTTTATATTTTCAGTTCTCTGTAATGTTTTGGAAGTTTCTCTACTTTTTTACTGTAGATGCTTATTGCTGTAAATTTTCCTCTTAGTACTGCTTTTTCCATATCCCATAGGTTTTGATATGTTGTGATTCCATTTTCATCTGTTTCAAGAAATTTTTAAATTTCCTTCTTTATTTCTTCATTGGCCCAACAGTTGTTCAATGTCTTTAAGCTGTGCTAAGCACATACAGCCCTGAAAAGAGTAGGGGAAAATAAATACTACAATTATTATTATTTTTCTTCTAAATTTTTAAGAAAGTATTTCAATTAAGTTCTTCAAGTTGGAAAAAAATAACAAATTGGAATCTGAGTACACGTCTTGATTTTGAGTTTTAGTATTTATTTTATTTTCCTGATAAACCAAAATTTTAAGCCAATGCAGCAAGTGTCAATAGATCTGTAGCAGGTATTGTAGATTTATTTGTGTTTGACAATCAGGGTTTGGAATAACATTTCCTTTAATGGGCCCTCATGATTAATTATTAATCATATAACTAACTCCTTAAATATGTTTATTAATTTTTCTCTTCTTAAAGGACCATTGAAGTTTTTGATCATATTTCAGAGTTTTGGGATTTAACAGTTTTAAAATTGTGAAACATTATCTCAAATCTTATTCTGATATACAAAAATATATTTCAAGGCATACTTTTGTGCCTCCTAGTTATATTTTCATGAACTTCAAGTTATCATTCAGAACCAGCAAAAGAATATAGAAGTGTTGGCTGGATTTTTGCTTGTTAAACTGCACTTAGAAGAATTAAAGGTACATCTTTAGTTAATAAATATACAAAATCTACAAGGCAATTTTTATAAAGCTTTGTGTAGGATATAAATGCATTTATATATTCAAATGTTAATATTTAAATATTCTTAGCACAATTTAAACAATTTTTAAATATCTCGAATTTCCAAAATAAATTGGTAGGAATCTGGGATGTTGTTTGAACCATTTTTATCACTTCAGATTAAATTTTTTTAAAGTATAGAAATATCCATAAAGTATGCAGTTCTTTTGTTCATTGAAATACACAAATGAAAAATGATACAGTTGTGTTTGACCTAAATGTGTCAAAAGAGTGATGGTAGGGGCTCAAACAAGAATTAGAAGTGAAGAACAGTGCTCCGCAGAGAAGCCAGACTTCCATTAGGTTAAGTGAGTAAGGGGCAAGCCCCAACCAACGGAGCAGGCAGCTTCACAATGCAGTGGCTGAGACAGGGACCTGGAAATCAGGCACAGGTGTAGAACTATTGGAAAACGAGAATTTCATATAAATGATCAGATAACCTGACTTCTTACTGAAGTAAAAGAATTAGTTTATCAAATAGTTTATTTGTTGCTTTAAGGTCAAGTGATATTGATTCAACATTTGAAACAATTTAAATGTGAAAATTGGACATGGTTTTTACTCACACCCACATCTACAAAATAATTGTAAAAGGAATTGAATAAAAGATGCTCAGAGTTTTCTACAAAAGCATTTTTTTCCTGTAGGATATTTGAATTCATCTTTCTTGTCTTCAAAACAGTTATACCAAATAGGATAAAGGAACAGACCAAACTGGAATTGACTGCTGTGATAGTCTACACTTTTGAGCACTGAAAAATATTTATTGATTTAATAACTCTTGTGACTGAGTGGCTTAGTTTGAATACAATCTGCCGATTTAAACAGAGGTTTAGGATATTTTAAATGGCTATTTACAAATGTTAAATGTGCTTCAAAACAGCTCTATAAAATAGATTCACATTAAACATGCCTGAACTGTGTTCGCTCAAAGGTGTCTATTCTAAACATGTAAATGTCTTACTTAATGCTGCTCTATCAAAAAAAAATCGTATTAAATGAGCAATCAAAATATTTTTAAAATGGGAAAGTAATGTATACTAACCTTGTGACTACACTGGGAACATTTGAGGTTTACAAAGGTACACACTAAAAAGTCCTGTATACCTCAAGTGTTTAGGTAACAAATATCTAGGAGTTAAGGATTTTCAAAGGGTTCAACAAATTCCAAAGCCTGAAGGTGGAAGCAGTCTTCTGTAGAGCTTTGGGAACAGTAAACCATGTCCTACAAAGTCAATCAATGCTCTGAATGTTTGAATATATCAGATTTCCCACAGTGTTAAAAAAAATCATAATTTGCATTTTAATACTATATCTATTTTTAGCCATTTAACATTCAAAATAATAACTCTTGGGCAGCTATAATGATTTATTAATATTTCAATATTAATGACTGCTTTGTGTTTAATCTTTATTCCACTGCTGGAGTTCATGGTAAATGAATCTTCAATCAAATGTCATAAATTTAATTTAATCAAAATAATTCATAAAAATATTAGCATCAAATACGGTTTTTAAGCTTTCAATACCTCACCTCTGTAATTTCATTTTCTGTTGTGAAGAAGTTTATTAAATATATATGTCAATGCAAACAATGCAAATTATTTAGTAAAGATTTATTTATTCATAGTTCCCTTGTAACTCATGAAACTGGCACTTCTATGGACCTGGCTGTTGATTATTTCATTTTGGAAATACTTTCTTGCCATATTATTAATATCATCATGAGATTTAATTTCTAGGTTTCTGACAATTTACTATTAAACCTGGGATTATACTGGTCACCTCTATAAGAGTTTGAATTGAATAGCATTAAAAAGAAAGAAAGAAAAAAAAGTAAAAAGCAAGTCCTAAATGGAACCAAGAATTAATTGGCCTCTTTAGACACCCAGTTTAATATCAAGTAGATAGAGTGGAATGAGAAATGTCATCTCAATGGAGTGAGTACTTAGGTTTATAGAGTAAATCAGAATTTTATATCATAAGAAAGTTGGAAAGAGAAAACAATTTTGACATTAATGAAGTAGTAAATATTTTATTGTTTATAGTTGGCAAAACTTTGAAAATAAGAATATTTTATTTGCCAATCTAGAAAGTGTCTCTGAAATTAAAAGATATTCATTTAAACTTGTTTAAAAAATACCTATAAATTCTACCAAAAATACTATTATGTGTCTAAAGTACTTAAGTGTTTTAAGCAGGTGCACAATGCTTACTGCAGCTATCTAACAGGTATAATGCCTTTCTTATCTACATAATTTAATTGTATTTATATGACATTTAAGCAAATCAACAGAAAACAGTATTTCTTTAAAATATATTGCTCAAGAAACACTTTATATCAGCTTTTAGTTTGTCCTTAATATTGTTGGGTGTGGGGCTCTGTTTAAACAAATATAAAATGTAAAAATGAAACACATTTTGATATTGGGTATAATATTTACATAGATTAGAAGACATGCAAATGGGCACAGAGAGACTACAAGGAAGAGATTGTTAGTTCAAAGAATGTGGACAAATTTCAGTCAAAACGTGGGATGAAACATATCAAAAGTCAGTTCAAGAAAACAAGAAAATGCCCCTCTTTTTAAAACATTTTAATGGTTGGCATCAAAATGTAAAACTTAACATTCCTTTTTTTAAAAAAATTAAAAATGTATATTTATACGTAACAACAAGCAAGAAGACAAAACACATCAAAAACGGGAATTAAAAACAACTCTTCAAAAAAAGACAAGAAGTAAAAAAATAGAAAGGGGTGGAAAAAGTGATTGAGGCCCTTGTCATGCAAATAGATTTGGTGGAAAAAAAATACCTTCATCTTCAGCACCGTCATTATCACCTAAATCATCTGTCTGTTTCTTTGTAAGGGGACCTAGGATTGAGAATGGAGAAATGGAGGGAAAAAAAAAGACAATTCAAGAATAAACAAGACTGAGGGGAAAAAATAAATATAAATACTAAAATTCTCAAGGATATTTCCAAAAAGAGTGGGGAAGTGATTATGTCACAATTGATTATCTATTTTGTTTAAGAAAAAAAAATCCCTTTCCCCAAAATATCTCATAGAAGATTTGGTTTGTGAATAAATCCAGCATAAAAAATACATTGTTTTGAAAGTCAAGTCATAAGCAAAGAAAATGATTTTTTTAAAATACCCATTGCATACAAAAAAGTAAACAGTTTTATTAGTTGAAAGAACTTAATTTATTCAGTGTCTTTTCTAATTTAAATTGGTGACAACAATAAAGAAAGTAGATCAAAGTCGTTCTTTTATTTGGAACAATATAATAACATAAGAGAAAACAAGAGATGTGAATATTTTTTAGGTTTCTTTTTTCTTCTGTTTTTTTGTAAGAGCATTAACAGTTTTTACACATTAGTTCATACATTTTTCAAACCTGTGACTTTTTAAAATTACTTGTCATTACACAAATATTTCCCCATGTGTTTTCATTTAAATATTAGCTGTGGATTTAAGACATTTGCAGCCTGCCCAATAGATCAACAGATAATCTCATCACTTGGCAGAGCAAAGGTACCATCAAATAGAAGTCAGTGTTTAGCTATTAAAGTAGTTACAAGGCAAGGCTTATATTTCATAATCAATTTAGTAATGTAATGGAATTATGCCTTAGTACAGTTTCATGCCCAGTATAGTTATTTACAATAGGATCATGTTTTAGTAGAATAATTATATTTAAACACTGTGAATGTTTAATAAATGTTTTATTATACTTAACAATGCTAATTTGCTAGAATAAAGGAGCACACACCAAAGGGGAAGTCAAAGGCCAGATGAAAGTAATTTTAAGTGTCACACAATTGACATACTCAGCACACAAAAAAGCAAAGTGAAGCCCACATTCTTTTTTTGTTTCCACAACCATTTAATTTGTATGACATTTCATATTCCTCATGCAAAAAGCAATCACTTACAAACACAGAACACTCAAGTCAAAAGACAGCCAACCACATAGCAGTAAGCAAGAGAATTTTATCATGCAAAAAATAATAGTCATACAAAAAAGAGGAAAAAAAAGAGACTGAAAGTCATGTGTTTATTTCAATAACAAATAGTAAAGAAGCAGGCATTAACTCTAAGCACACTTCATAGGGAAGGATTGTTAAACATTTTGATAAAGACTTGTAAGTCTTTTCAGAGATTATTGTGCATTATATTTATAATTCAAAACTGAATCTGCTATCATTAACCCTCAAGGAATGAAAAACACCACCCCAGAAAACAGAAATAAAAATGTGAGATATAATACAGTTACGTTTCATCAGCTCTGAGAGATAGCCTTGAAAAATAGTAATAACTGGAAAAGATTAAAGTATTGGAAAAGCAGAAATTGATGATGTAATTGAAGGGACCCACTGACTACCTCAACTGTAAGGTTATGATTTGAAGTTCATTCCAAATACAGACAGGGAAACTGTACACAATAAATTAAGTGATATACTTTTATAGTCACACCTGTAAGCAATTATTCCATTAAGATAAAACCTAGATAAAGCAATAACTTATCTTAATTCGCACTCAGTTGCAAGTTCACAGAAATCTGCATTTCTTTAATATGACCCTGTTTAAATGCAAAAAGTACCCTTAGGATTATTTGATGTTAATACAACAATGTTGCTACATTTCTGAAAAATATACATATTTTTAATTTAAATTTTTAAATTGCTGAATCAAAATACTGCAGTTGAAATATTTCTAATTTCGTTCAAAATATTAGATCTCAAAAATTATATTTTCAAGCTTTTTATTGTTCTATAATTACCTAAAACTACACATATATATTTTTTCACATTCTATTTTCCAGGATGCTATATAAAAGTTATGGTTTTAATTATTGGTTAGCGACACAAATTAAATGCAGTGGTATTTATTGCTGCCAAAACCACTACCAATTTGAGTTAAATTACTTAATCTGCTTAACTCTTGGCTATATTAAGAAACCACTATTGTAAGCGCAAACATTTTGTGCTGAGTCATTAGTTTGCTAAAATATGAAGGCACATGTAAAACCTATCACAATTAAATTACTCTCTTTATTACGTTCAGGACTCTGTAAGATATCTCTCTTGGATGATTTGGATCAAAGCGTATTTCTTTCCCTTCCTAGGGTACCCAAGGCAATTTACATGATTTCTATGGGAAATCATTCAGGTCCTACAGCCACCAGGTCAATGGTTTTATATACTTTACATGCAGACAGAATTGCTGGCTCTTGGGCCTAAAAGTGACACACTAGTAAAAGAATTCTTATTAAAAAACATCGTCTCCCAGGCCGGGCGCGGTGGCTCACGCCTGTAATCCTAGCTCTCTGGGAGGCCGAGGTGGGCGATCGTTCTGAGCTCGGGAGTTCGAGACCAGCCTGAGCAAGAGCGAGACCTCATCTCTACCAAAATAGAAAGAAATTAATTGGACAGCTAAAAATACATATAGCAAAAATTAGCCGGGCATGGTGGCACATGCCTGTAGTCCCAGCTACTTGGGAGGCTGAGGCAGTAGGATCGCTTGAGCCCAGGAGTTTGAGGTTGCTG
>CAUYSK010075289.1:0-53830 GCA_963575035.1 Avahi laniger
ATATTTTTAGCTGTCCAATTAATTTCTTTCTATTTTTGGTAGAGAAGGGGTCTCGTTCTTGCTCAGGCTGGTCTTGAACTCCTGAGCTCAAACAATCCACCCACCTCGGCCTCCCAGAGTGCTAGGATTACAGGCGTGAGCCACCGGGCCTGGCCGGTAGCTTCTATTTTAAGGGTCAGAAGACAGAACTAACATCTGTTAGACACCTATTACATATCAGGCAAGGAATACTTTAAATGCTTTATATATTAGATATCAGTTACTTAATCAAATAAGTTACTTTTTTAAAGCATTGCTAGCAAGTCTTTCAGAGGTTCAAATGAATACTGGGAGTATCAAAAGGAGGGTGGATGGCCGGTCATGGTGGCTCATATAATCCCAACACTTTGGGAGGCCAACATGGTAGGATCACTTGAAACCAGGGGTTTGAGGCCAGCATGGGATACATAGCGTGACGATGTCTCTGCAAAAAAATTTTAAAAAGCAGCCGGGTATGGGAGCATGCATCTATAGTCCCAGCTACTTGGAAGGCTGAGGCAGGAAGATCACTTAAACCCAGGAGTTCAAGGCTGCAGTGAGCTTTAATTGTGCCACTGCATTCTACCTGGGTGACAGAGCAAAACTCTTGTCTCTTAAAAAAAAAAAATGGTGGGCAGACTTGCAGAAGAAACCAGGGATTTGGGTAATTCATGAACAAATGACATTAAAATTAATATTTGAATGATATTCAAACTAACTGAAAGACATGGTGCAAATAACTCTAAATAATAGATCATTTAACACATATTTGTATCTGGTTTATAGCATATCCAGTATTATTTGTTTGTTTACATTAACATTGGTTTTAGAATAATATTTAACATACACTAAAATTTTGGTTTTTATTTACTAAACATATTCTAGTTCCTGACCTCAGGAGCTTGCTGAGGTAGAGGAGGAGATCAGTTTGGTATTAATAAGTCTACAAGAACTTATTAGATACTTTTAATGTGTTAGGCATTTGTGCAATAGAGAATAAAACATGGGTCTTTTCCCCAGTGACTATATAATTTTGTTTAGGGAATATATAAAACAGAAAATAATACTAGACAATCTCTAATTAAGGGCTAAATTTTGTGACAGAAACCATAAATGTTAAAAGTTTTCATTTAATAAACTATTAATGAACAGTGCAATTCACCTAGCATTCTAGGTAGGTGGAAAAAATATATCAGTGGGTAATAAGCAAACTAGACAAAGATCTCTTCCTTCATGGAGTTAATATAACATTCTTGTGAGATGAAGCAGACAGCAAACAATAAATATAATCCATTAATAAATCATACAGTATGGTAGAAGATGATGACTGCTTTGAAATAGGAAATTGAAGAGCAAAGGAGGGGAGGACAGTGGAGAGGACAGACAATTCAGTAGGATGGTCACGGCAGTCCTCACTAGAAAGTAAGATTTGAGCAGAGATGAGGAGGAGCTGACAAGGTTAGCTAACAGGACGTCAGAGGAAAGGGCTCCAGGTAGGAACAAGGGCTAGGGCAGGTGCAGGAAGGCAAGGGTGTGTCTGGGATGTGGGAGGAATAGCAAGGAGGCCGGCGAGGCTGGAGCGGAGTGAGTGGAGGAGAGACAGAAGGAGAGGAGAGGGAATCAGAGAGGTCAGCTGGGGTGGGGCAGGAGGGTGCAGGGCAGATTTGGGCTTTTGTTACCAGTGGCATGGGGAGGCACTGCAGCGTTTTGGGTGGAGTGACACCTACATTTTGACATGATCCCTCTGGATGAATGGTTGAGACTAGGCTGTCGGAAGGTAAGGACGGAAGCTGAGAAACCTGTCAAGATACTAGCATCCAGGCAAAGACGGTGGCTTGGACGAGGTGGGTGGCAGTGGAAGAGGAAGAAGAGAGAGATTCTGAACACATTTTCAGTTTAGGGGAGACGGAGAGCCATTAACAGTACTGTGTTCAGAGAATGCATCATACCGTGAGGTTATTTCATTCAACCTGACCTTGAATGACAGGGAGGATTTGAAAAGGTGGAAGAATTAGGAAAGGCATTCCAGGACTTCACAGGCTTTGGAGGCAAGAGTAAGTGTGGCTTATTTTTGGGACAAAGAGATTAGTCTGAATAGAGCAGGGCAGGCCAATGCTGGGATGTAGGAAATACGATAAAATACATAAATAAGAACCAGATTACAAGGAGCTGGAAAAAGCCAGGGAAAGGTGTCTAGACTTCACAGTGTTCACTACGAGGCCCTGTAAACAGTGGGCACTCAATAAACAGTAGAGAACTGATAATAAAGACAGGCTTTTTAGGACTGTCTATCTGGCAGTTTGCATTGGATGGCTGAGTTTCTCATTTAGAAGGTCAGCTAAAAGGCCATTCAGAAACCTGCCACGAGGTAATGAGGGATAATTCGCCTGTAGGTAACTGACAGTTGACAGTTGACTGTTTTAAATCCACTTTATAGTGTTAACCACAAGTGCCATTCACTACTTGTGGGAACCTCCATCTCCTGCTGGCAATCCCTTGCTCAAATAAAAATTACATGGGTCTAAAACACTGTGTACTCAAATAGCCACGTGATCTTAATTCGGAGGTTGTAAGAGTTGGATTGCAGTTGCTATCAGTTACATGTGCAATTTCTGTGTCTCTAAATTAGTTACAGGTGCAAAACCACATGTACAAAAAAAATCTGGAAGAAGTTTATAGAAACTTAGTTCCATTCAAATGAGTCCAATTCATTATCATCCATATTTTCACAAATATTCAACACTAGTAGATGGACATGAGGCATTTACTGGACAGCCTCTAGTGCCTATTTTAAGTGTTCAAAGGAAGCTAACATAACAGAAGCTCTGTGTCAATTCTGTTAAGAAAATGAAGAAATTTATTTTGCTCAGATTTCCTCTGACTCAAAGAATATGTACCTAACAAAGAGCTATGATAATTTTAGAATTTACCCAGAGTCATCCTAATAAAGTTCTAAGTGAGAATGCTGACAGAAATAGTAACCTATGACAACCTCTATCAGAGGTATAAAACTTGTTTTTCATTTAATGACCCATGTTTTACACTGCAATAGCAGTTGAAATGGATAATTGCTGTCAGGTAGCTTTCAAGCCAAGGTGCATTCATCAGGGAGGCTAGGAGAAAAAGGGGTTTAAAAAACCTGTGTTTCCTTGTGAGCATCTACTATAAATGACATTTATTTTGGGTGTTACCTATCATTTATAACATGGGGAGAAGTACAAGACAAACAACAGTTTTGGGGGAAAAAAAGTAAAGAGACTTTTAGAGTCCAGAAATCTACTAAGTCCTGGTGATCAAGAAAGGTTAATTAGAGTTAAATAAAAAATAAATGATAAAACCAGAGCCATACTAAAGGAAAAAAATTAATATGGACAATAGTAAAACTCAACAAAAAGGCCCTGAATTGTTATTACATATGAGATTATGAAATTCAGAGCTGCGTCAGTAACTCACATCTGTTCCGGACTTCCACTTCATCTTATAGAGAACACTATAATCTATGATGGCTTTCCAATGTCTCTGATAAGAAAACATGTGATCATCACTCTCATTTAGGCCCAAAGAATGATTTCAACCTTTGGAAATTCAATTTCGTCATAGACAAATATTAATAAAAGTGTGGTAATTTCTCCATTTAAAAAAATCAGGTACGAGGATGCTTCCTCTAAGTTTGATCATTTCCTTATGAAAAGCCTCATGGGAGATCGTGCAGAAGCCTCAGTTCATTTATATCACTGCCCCTTACTTTAGTGCCATAAAGAATTCTGCAGCTTTTGTTTTTCCATATTCCATAAAGTGCTTCAAATTTAGGATATTATATCAGAACTATCTATTCTATCCACTTTAGATTTGCTTTCACAAATATTGTGTCCTTTAACCCTCACGTTAATCGTGTATTTTCTGTTAATATATGTGGAAACAGAGGGCCAGAGGGGAAAATTTGGTGAATATGTGGGGAAGATACAACTGTTTCTTATATTCCCTGGTACTACATGGGTCCCTTTAAACTTCCAGAAAGGTGAATACTTTGGTCAATTATGTAAAAGTTTCTGGGTATACAGTTGGCTGGAGTCACGGAGACACAGTTTCAGGATCGCTCAGTAAAAATGGCACGAACTCGTTCACTCACTCCTACCTCAGGAGAGACTCCGATTTCAAGGGATTGTCTATTGCAGCATTGATCACGTCTCTAAGGCGTATTTCCATTGCTCAATCAGCTCCAAAGGACAAGTGTGTCATCATCTTTCAATGCTCTGGTGCAACGACTTAAAATTATAAAATTCACACAGGACTAAATCTGGCACTAAAAGCAGGAGGCATATTCAGCTTGAGTTTGTAGAAGCTTCGCTTCAGTCTTGCCAATTATTACTAGTGGAAATGGTTTCAGAGCCAGCATGGGGTTACTTGGGGTTGCTTGAGGAGCTCTTAATGAAAAATGAAAAGGGAATACTATAAAAGGGTCACAGTAATAATGGAGCCTAGGAAAAAGGGTGAAAGTCCTCTTTGGGCATAGTGGTTAAGTATAGTGGAGATTTTATTAATCTCACGAATATGACATTTGGGTCATTAATACTAAACGTGCCACTTTTTCTTCAATAGCAGGACCCAGATACTTGCAACAACCCCCAATTACATTTTGCCTATGATGAGGAAAAAGGGGCACTAAACTGACTATCGTTCCTAGGCCAAATATCTAATCTCCACAGTGTTTCACCTCTGCTGGCCTCAGATAGCTAACGATGATCATATACCTAATTTATTTTCAGGTTTGTCTGTTTGTTTTGGCAGGGGTGGAGTAAGTATTTAATGGTCATCTACAAAATACAATAAAAATAATAATCATAGGTCTTTGGCCTTTAGGAACTCACATTTTTAACAGAAAAACAACATGAATAAGAAGTAGCCAGAGACCATCCAAGGGTTAAATTACTGGTAAAAAATTATAATGTTTTAACTGCTAATATAATAATTCTATTCTGTACCATGTGAAGAAGAAAAGTACTGGATCATCCTTTTGGAGAAATCTGAGACTCAAAAAAATTAAACTCAGTCCAAATTCAAAGCATAAAAATATAGATTAGCACAGAATGAAAACTGACTTGAATCACATAACCATCCCTTACCATAAACAGTACTTGCCCCCTAGTTAATCTAAAATATTTGTTGTACTGCATTCTAGACATACTCTTTTCAAACAGACAAAACTATAAGATTTGACTCAAGAACTATTTCACAGTGTAACCAGGACATTCTGCCCTGAGGCAGGCTGAATTAATAACTAAAGAAAGATAGCAATAATTTTTATGGCTTGCAGAAAAATAGAATAAGAGCATTTTATAGAACATAATAAAATGAGGCTTCTATTTAAGAGGCTCAGATGATAGAAATATACATTGAGTCAAATGATAGTAATAAAATAAAATAGTATTTCAGAAAACATTTTCATTTTTAAAAAGCTTGATATTTTAAAAATTGTGTGAATATATTCAAACTTCAGGTTTCTGAGAAAATTAAAAGGTTAAAATGTAAAGCAATTAAGTGACTTAATTTTAATGCTTTAGCACTTATATTTTAAAACATGAATCACACTCTTTAACACAATCTATTTTTACATGAAGTCTATGAGAAAAGAAAAATAAAACAAATAAAAATATAGAAATAAATATGAAACAATATAAAACAGAAGAAGCTGTGCTAAGAAACTCCAGTAGAAGGAGCTATAGAAATGAAGAATTTATATTTTGCAATGGCCAAGAAAGAAATGTTGAAAATGCAGTATCTCTTTGAAACTGACTTATCTGAATAGAAGTAACAATTAATCATTTATTTAGCACACAATAGGCATTTATACTTTTAGGGACCTCATTTTCTTTATGTGCAAAATGAGATGCTCAGAATATATTTTTCAAGGTCCTAACAATCTATTCTTCTATAATGCGTTAGGTGCTACGCTAGGGGGTATCCTAAGAAATCTAAAAAAGAATATAACTTGGTCCTACATTCTAGGAATTTACAATTATTTGTGAGAGTTAAAACGCACATACAAATATCTAGATTTCAAAGTAGAACAGAAAAGTGCTGAGAGTATTTCAGGAGGAATAAAAATGCTGTAAGAGGGATAAAAACTGCTAAGAGAGCTATCTAACACACCAGATGAAAAGGTGAACAAGTGACCCTTCCAGTATTCTAAAAAGCCTTTATGTATTTTTGGGAAATGTATGCAAACTCAGGAAATAAAAATGAATAGGATTGTTTTTGGATATAAATATACCTTAATGCTTCAAAACTCAGGAAATGGGAGCCAAGCACAGAGATAAAATAGGGATTAGGTTGGCTTTCTTTTTTTAATGTTCTGAACATGTTTTTAAACAAACACTATAGCAGTGAACTAAACACTAAAACACTGGAGTACACGTGGTAGTATTAGAACAAATATAACTTAGAAAACAAACTATAAGAGCAATTTTACCCTTACATAAATGCCCCAAATCCCCAGCAGTTATACCTGGAATAGACTTTACCTTGTGACATGCTTGCAGACAGTGTATCAGTGAAGGAATCACTCTCTGGGTCAACAGGAGAATCTCCCAGAGTTTCACCCATAACAGCATGGGATAGGGATTTGCTGTAATTCACACTGATATTTTGTCTATATCTTGCAAAAGATCAATCCGTTAAAAGAAAAAGACTTGAGGTAACAGAACTTGTGAATACACCAGTGAGTCAAGACATTAGTTTCCAAATATTTGGGAGAGGTGGTAATAAACACAGAAAGGACCAGGCCTGAATTGGCTGGCATTGTCCCGTTGGGAGCCAGCTGTGACAAATGTTGTGTCATAATGTTGTTCACTGCTTTGGCAAGACTTGGTACATTACAAGGAAAACATTGCCACACTGTCTCGCCAGTGACCCACATGTTCAGTGTCTTGTGAGGGGTGTGAACTGTACAGTACCTAGAATTATCAGGGCAAAGCCTGTTCAACATTCACTTGCTTTTTTTACTGCAGTAAAATACATACCAATTGTTTCTTAAGTGGAAAACTTTAAATCTCTGGGTTATGAAATATCAGATAAGTTTATGTAGAAAAAATTATCCTTAGGTGTCCATCCTTGGTTGAATCTCAAATTATCTGAAGAAAATTTTGGAATTCAAATACATATCCATATTTTAAATTTTGTATCAGCATGCTATCGAAATGTTACATTCCTCAGGTATTTATTCTACTACTTTATGAGACCCCAAATGATACTGACAGCTATCCAAATTCTATAAAATTAAATAGTTGAGAGAATAAAGATAGGGCCTGATACGGTTTCAATTTTATGTATCAGAGTTTGCTTTTTTTAAACTTCAGTTTATCCATCAATAGCAAATGCAGCTACGTTCATCAGTTGGTGTTTGAACATCACCTGATGTTTAAATGATAAATGCTATGTCATAATGAAAAAATGGAGTTCTCTCTGAGAAGAACTGCATTACCAGAAAAAAACAGACTTACCCTATTAGGCTGGTGAGGAATTGTGGTCAGTTTTGTAACCAGGAAAAAGCCAGCTTCTTGCTCAGGGCCTTTGCCCTTTTTGGCAAAGAGAAACATTAGCTGTGCCAAATTGCTGATGTGGGAGTCTTGTCATATGAGTGGCCTAAGAGAATTGCAGTGACTCGTGGATTTTAAAAGATGCCCCCACATAGGGCAGTACATCAGACAGCAATAATTTTCTGATTTACACTTATCCTGATATACCCCAGCTGAAATATATATATGGTTAATCTATGTTGAGTAACTATTCATTCTTCAAGGGGACTGGTAAAAGTTTTCCTGTCAATCATGCAGCAAGAGCTTGATAGGGAAATGTTTACTGGGTCTGAATAGCATGAGATGAAGTGTAGAGTTGGGCAATTACATCGCTATTTTAAGCTCCCCAAAATCTTTATTAAGACAACCCAAGTTAAAGCAAGTTTCTTGACGGTTCAAATGGCTGAGGTAGTTACAGTTGTGAGAATCATTTTTCTCTGTATTCAATTTAAATTCTCAATAAAGGAGTTTCTCTTTCCTTCTCAATGCTTGAAAATTTACTTATATTACAAAGTAATCCAGACACAATGACATATTATTTAAGGATGTGATTGAATTGAAGATTCTTGGTGGAACTCATGATAGATCAAAATCAATTATTAAAGTCAAGAATATTTTCCTTCTTTTTAATAAAACAGAACAAAAACCTGAAGTCTCATTCTACCTATAGGTACTTCCACTCAACATTCCCAAATGGGTTTGAGTCTAGAAAGCAAATGTCAACCTCATTTCCCATGAAAGGGCAGTATCTCACCCAAGTCCCCGTCACCACCTCTTTCCTACCCTCAGACTCCAAAGTCTCTTCAACTTTGTTAAAGTGGAGAAGTTCATTAAAATGTTCTTCAGATTGTGCTGGATGACAAGAATGATAAAATTGGCAAAAGCACATCATATTAGAGTCTAACACTCTGTTAATAAGATGAGAAAACAAGGTCCTCAAATGACAAGTAAATTCTCCAGGTTAAACAGCTAGGTAGTGACAAGGCCAAGCCTAGAATCAACTAGAATCTGGGTGTTAGGCCTCTAATGCTCAGGTCTTTACCAACTTCTACAGTTAGAAGTGTCTAAATCACCTCTTGTAATAAATAAGGCACCACAGGAATAGAGTATTAGGTGACTTCAGGGGAAAATATGTTCATTCTTTCAAGGAGTATCAATGAATAACCGAGTTATGTATTTTTCAATATATGGGAGGTGTGGGGTGGGAAGTCTCTCAATGCCCTGTTTCTTCTTGGGTCCACATTCTCTGACTTACGCTACAGCTCATTCATGCCACATAGCTCTATCTGGGGATCATCTGAGTTTTGTTTCTTAGACCAACGGTATTACCTGGTTCTCCAGTTCTATACCAGTCTCCATTACAATTTGGGCCATACACAGATCCAGTCTTTCCAACTATCCTCAAAGCGATTAACTTCTGGACTCTTCATCTACTGTTACTTCTATTCTCTTTTCTTCTGAGACACCATTCAACTTGCATATCTACCAGGTACCAACCCTCTAACAGTTCTAATACTGTGTTTTAGCTACTCTCTAAGTTACATATTTTTAACAATTATTCCATAGTGCCAGAATCTGATAACACCTACTCTTTTATAGTACCTACCACAAGCTGTCATTCCTTCTTCCGCTAGACTATTTTTTACTTGAAAGCAAAAACCTCCTTACTCATTGTATTTCATTCATTTGTTCAACAAATATTTATTGCCAGTATAATATCTGGCAAGCCTTGAGCTAGGTGCTAGGGATACAATGATGAACATGAAGGATGTATTCTTAGAAGTTCAAAAATAGTCAATAAACAAAAAGTACAATTTTGATAAACACAGAGCCTGCCACATAGCAGGCTGAATAATTGTTGTTTAAACTCTTGACAGCATGTACAAACCAAGCAACACACACAACATCCCAAGTTAATAACAAAATAGTTACACAATGGGGATTGTTTAATCATGTTTTATGTTAATGATAATATTTTGTCCTATCATGCTGTAGTGCTAGGTCACTTAAACAACTTGTTCACATGGACATTAAAATAGGTGAAAATAAACTGAGCCAATCTCATCTGTATCTAATTGCGTATCTGTTTTGTCCTGAGGAAATGAAAACTTTATTAATTTTATTTTATATCTACCCATCTATTCATCTACCCATTCATCAAATATATACTAGCACCAGGTATTATTCTAGGCTGAGGAGGTAAATACATTAGTAAGCCAAAGTTTCTAACCTGAATGAGTTCACATTTAACTATATTTAAAATTACTCAAATATACCTAAAACAGTGATCTTTTAGTTTACTTAACTTTGAAGGTCAATTTGCAAGCACTGATATCAGAAACAATATATTTGCTTAAATAAAGTTGTTGCTATCAGTGGACAGTATGTGATCATCAGAAAATTTATAAGGGTTTTAATATGCATGTGTATATCCCTGTCTTCAAGGCCTTAAGAGTCCCTAGCATCCTACCCTTTATAATATCAAAATAAGAAAGATATTATAATGAGATATATAAAAGAGCAAGCTGGTAAATTACATTATAAGATTTTGGAGCTTTAGACCTTGCCGAGGGTACTTCTTACACCAATGGGTTATCAGCACTTTGCACATCAATATAGAAGTCTAGTGCCATCCATCCCGTGGACAGTACCCTTGAAGGACAGTCACGGTAATTTTACAGAGTGAGGAGTAGTCAAAGACCACCTTCTTTATGCACTATATACAAAAGCAAACTCATCTCCTTCTGTTGAGAGATGTAGGGCTTTGTGCAACACAGAGGTTGAGAAGAAGGACATCTCTCCTTGGACTCTGGAGCACACAGGGGTATGGATGTGGCTGTGGGTACAATACCACATCCTCAGCAGGAGAAAGAATGGGGATAATGAGGAGTGGATTACATGAGGAGGATGGAAAGCTTATCTGACTCTATCCTGGTTTGTGACACTTAAAAAAAAATTGACAGTTTGGTATTTGAGAAGACTATTCTTCAATATTTAGTCTTTAATATTACTTTATAGAAACTGTATTTGCCTAAAAGAATCAGAATAATTACTCAGCCAAAAAACTGTCCAAATCTTAGTACATTTAGGAGAAGACAATTAGACCAATAAAAACTGTGAATGATTCAATAACAAAAAGTAGAAGGCCTAAAAATCAAGTTAATAAAGTCATAGTGTTATATCCATATAAATTTTTTTAGCATTATTCAGTGTTGGAATAATTTACATAAAATAGTCTCATGATATAGAATATTAAATAATTTTGTGTTGCATTCTTATCATTATTATTATTATCATTTTCAGACAGGGTCTTGCTCTGTCTCCTGGGCTAGAGTGCAGTGGTGTGATCATAGTGCACAGCAATCTCAAACTCCTGGGCTCAAGTGATTCTCCTGCCTCAACCTCCCATGTAGCTGAGAATACAGGTGTGTACCACCATGATCAGCTAATTTTTCTCTTTTTGGAGAGATAGGGTCTCACTCTTGCCTAGGCTGGTCTCAAACTCCTTAGACTCAAACTCCTTAAACTCTTTTAGTTTACTTAACTTTGAAGGTCAATTTGCAATCCTCCCATCGTAGCCTCCCAAAGTGCTAGGATTACAGGAGTGAGCCACCACACATGGCTGTGTTGCATTATTCTTGATAGCTAATGAAAACCTTGATCTTCATTTGGCTATAAATTCAAAATTTATTCTCTAGATTGAATTTGGACCTTTAAAATTGCTTTCATTGCTTTTCTTTTCTTTTGTGTAAAATAAGCTGTATTAGTGTTGGTATAGAGTTGTATGTATAGTATTTTTTTGTTTGCTATATCATCATTCAAAAAGTTGTTTCATTTAATGCTGTAAGTGCTACTCAACTAAAGGGTTAGGAGTTCCCTGAGAGCTTATACCTCTTTATATCCCCAGACCCTAGCACAGTATCCCTAGTTGGCATTAAAACACATGTTTATTTTTATTGATGATGAGAGTGATGAAAGAACAGCTGATTGCCACATTCGTATCACATGTATCATTCAAGAAGGAGTTTAGAAACCTAATGAACTGCTAACAGCATCCATTTTCTTCTTGTTCCAACAAGACTTAAATTTCCTGATGATGCTCCAAAGGGAGCCAGATAATTGCTAACAACCAGAGAGACTACCTAAGCTCACTTCTCCCCCTACCCAAAGAATGGCTGCCTTATCCTAGCGCAATTAAAGCTGGCTTGGAGCCTTATCTTCAAGTGGTGATTGCATCACTGCAGAGTGTCTTCACAGTCACAGGGAAGACAACACTGGAGGAACGATGTGCCAGTGGGACACATGCCTTTGAGAAGAACAAATAATCTTCTATCCCATAGACGTATATTCCACTACAACCAACACAGCATGCGGGCTGTTTCCATATAAAGACAAAAAGGAGGGCATATTCAATGCATTTGTCATTTAAAAATTATTTTAAATTTTTATTTTATTATTATTATTCTTATTTTTGAGATGGGCCCTTGCTATGTTGCCCAGGCTGGTCTCAAACTCTTGGGCTCAAGTGATCTTTCTGTCTCAGCCTCCTGAGTGCCTGAGACTACAGGCACACGTCACTGCACCTGTCTGTGTCATTTTTTTGAAAGGCAAAAGTCTTCTTTAATCAAAAACTATAATTTTTTTCAGATTTTCAAAAAGCAACATTTTCCAAACACGATTAATTTGTTTTTATTTAAAGAAAAATAACTCAACAAAATGATGTTAACTTGAATCCAATAACTCCAGTAGATGTATATTTTATAATTTAAAAAGAAGTCTTCTTGACCTTGAAGCAGTATTAGAGAACATTGACACTGGAGCCAGAAAGCCTAGGTTTTAGGTTCTTATCTGGGCTCAGCCACAAACTTGTATCAACTCTTTGGGTCCACATTGCTCATCTCTAAAATCAGAAGAAGGCTTTTTGCAAAATAGGGTAATCCTTACGGTCCTTTTGGGTTCTAATATTGCGATGCTGAATAATATGTCTGTAATTAGGTTGTTTAAGTTTAATGGAAATTCTCTATATTGTACTCTTATTTATGTTCTAATCCTGAGTTACTATTTTCTTGTCATATCTGACTGATAACTAGGCGACAGTATAAAAGCCACTTTCATGTGGAAAAGATAATGCCCCATAGTAAACTAAAAGTCTCAAAAAGAAAAACCAACTAACCACTTTGTTTTTTTATCCCTTCAAAAGTTAACTTGCCTTTTATACCTGAAAAAGAGCCTAACCTGTCTAACCACTTTCTGGGTATCAACTAAACACTTTTCAAATCACTGTAACTTTGAACCAGAAACGTCCCACCTAAACTATGTTAACTTGTTGTTACACGTAATATCTGAAATTCTCTGATAAGTTGGTTTCTAGCACAAGAAAATACCATGGGCTATATTATCAATCAACATATATCCATATTGTGGGAAATCCTAAACCTCTAAAACATCTGTCTTCTTCCGTTTTCAGATTTTATCAATTAATTTTTCAAAAAAGATCAGTTATCTGGAGATTTATTAGGTAACATATTCTCTCGCTGGTGAATGCACAAAGGTCCTACAGCAAGCTTACGGCCACAGAGCTACACTCAGGTTTAGTTTACGTAAAATAAGCAATTTACCAGTTTTGTGATTATACTAAAGGAAATTTATGGACTGTTGAAATCACAGACTCACAGAACTTAATACTGGGGAGATTAACATCTTCAAACTCTTTAATTTTTCATATAAGGAAAATGGATTCCAGAGGAATGAAATGATTTGCCCAAAGCATTATCCAGATAATTAGCAGCAGAGTTTGAGCTAGAAATCAGGTTTCTTGATTCCCAGTCCAAAGCTCTAAATTGTGCTCTATCTCATTAAAATAATGCAATAAAATGTTCAAATAAATTGTTCAGATCAATGATCCTTAGTGTCAACAATCATGTTAGAAGTCTATCAGCATGAAAGCATTCTACTAGGATCTGATTCACTTAATGTAGATGAATTACCAATGAAAATGCTATTACAAAGTTCAGATATAGTGCTCTCTAAAGAGTAAGTACTGAATAATGACTTAGTAATTAAAATTTGATAATATGTGAATATCAATTAAGGAATTCACTTTGCTGACAAATGTACTCTTGCCTCATTCACAGATTTGCCATAAGTCATCCTGGTATCCTGGTGTTCTTATGGTACCAATGGTTTTTGTTTCTATTGATATATTTCCTAGCTCTTATAAACATGAAAAAAAATAATGTGTGAAAATTTCCACTTTGAGGTAATAATACTCCAACAAAAAAAATCTCAGATATGTATAGCGTTTTTATTTCATTTGAAGCTCACAGCAACACTGGGAGGTTAATCAAAGCAAAACAAGAAAACAACAGCAACTAATGAATACAGCTTCAATATGGAACAGGTAACAGTTTTTGTCCATAAGGCTTTGCACAATTTGTCTTTAGTCAGTATGATATAAAGAGTCAAATAGACCTGGTTTTGAATTCAAGCCCTGTCACTTACAAATGTGTTTACTTTGGGCATGCCACTTTGTCTCTCTAAGCCTCTTGTCTTCTTATCTGAAAAAGGAGTTGTGAGAATTAGAGATGATTTAAATAAATCAATGCCTGGAACAGAGTAGGCTCTCAAAATTATAGTATTATGAATTTTTATAATAAAAATTTAAATCTTATACATAATACTTGATTAATAAAATAATAAAAGCAGCCATCAAGTAATACTCTTACTGCTCTTATGTTAAAGAGAGCTACATAAATATGTTTTAAGAAGAAATGGTACATGAGTATGGAATCTTCAAAAACAAGTATACATTTTACAAGTTCACTTAGCAGTAGACATATTTTATTCATGATAGCAAATAGAGATCTGATACAAAATAAAACAAAACTGTGAAATAAATGCATAATAAACTCAATTTTGATGATAACTAGTAGGCAGCATAGAGTATATTTGTATGTCTGCTTGCCATTTAAGGTTCACCAATCACTTAATACAGACTGGGACAATCTAAAAGTTTGTGTCTTTAATAATATTTATTATACACAACATTATAAATTCTTTTCCAATCTAGGACTTTCCATTTGAATTTACAGAATGTATCTTAAAGCAGCATTAGTGAAAGCAAATGGACTGAAAAATTACAAACCAGCTTTCAGATTCTGATTCCACATTTATTGAGCTCCTACTCTGTCAGGTGCTGTGCTAAGTGTTTTAAAATATAAAAACTTATTCAGACTTTATAAAACCTCTAGTGAGCTTCACAGGTAATTCCATTTCATAAAAAGGAAACATGCTCAGAAAAGAATGAGGTCGAGGCCGGGCGCAGTGGCTCACGCCTGTAATCCTAGCACTCTGGGAGGCCGAGGTGGGCGAATCGTTCTGAGCTCAGGAGTTCGAGACCAGCCTGAGCAAGAGCGAGACCCCGTCTCTACCCAAAATAGAAAGAAATTAATTGGACAGCTAAAAATATATATAGAAAAAATTAGCCGGGCATGGTGGCACATGCCTGTAGTCCCAGCTACTCGGGAGGCTGAGACAGTAGGATTGCTTGAGTCCAGGAGTTTGAGGTTGCTGTAAGCTAGGCTGACGCCACGGCACTCGCTCCAGGCAAGAGAGTGAGACTCTGTCTCAAAAAAAAAAAAAAAAATGTAAAGTGAAGAGAAAAGACAAAACCTGATTACACACAGTTGAAATAAGTAGCTCTTTAGGAATAAAGGAAGACTATAGTTAGAGAAACTTTCAAGAAACCACTATTAAGGCCATTGATTCTCAGGGTAAGAACTCAATATAGAAACTTCATATAGGCACTCACTGTAGAAGATATTTATTTTACTCATGCATGAGGTTTGATTTTTGACTTATTGAAGGAAGTTGATTGGGTGTAGATTCTCAAAGAGCATGTTTCCTTTAGCAAAATTAGGTGCAATTTTTCAAGTAATATAAGACACTTCCTCAGAGCTGCCTTATCTGACAATTTCATGGACTCTGGGAAATTGTAGTGTTTTGGCATTCCCAACTCTCCTAGGACGTGGCTAATGCAAAGTATAAAATTCATTTTAAAGCTCTCCAGGGTATAATAATTTTTACACTTAGCAGTTGTTTACATCTTAGTGTGAATGAAAGTTTCAGAGCAGATGCTGATGAGAGGGAGAGTTCCCTGGGCAAAGCCTAAGAGACAGAGATTGTGAACAACCAGGAGAAAAGGGAACTGCTCGAACACAGATTCTGCCTGTTTCAAATTTTACCTCATTCTTTTCTGAATCTGCAACATTTTCTAAGGAATAATATTTCTTAATTTTATTGAAGATGCCAAACTTCTCTAGCTGGGTCATGAATGGTTGGTTACAAGTGCCTTCTCTAGGTGATCATCATAGGATCCTAATATTTATCTTAAATGGCTTGCAGAAATTTGCAAAGAAACCTCCAGAAACCCCCAGGATTTATTTGCATCTAAATAATTTTTAACTGGGAGGCAAAGTTCTTTTCTGCAGATGCTCAAGGTTTACATTTTATAGGGCAGCAGCATCTATTAATAATATATACTTCATTATAAAACTAGAGCACAAATGTTCTTACCTTAGAGCTTTCTTGCTTTTATATGCTTTGTCTTGCTGGGGCATAATCAGTGGAGCATCAATACATTGTACTGGAGACAGTACCTGCTCCCATAAAAGAATGAGCAAAGAACAAAGCATTTGTTTTCCTTGTGTAGACTCTGAAGTTAATATGCATGATTTGATAGATGTGTTTTTGCTTTCCCAAGAGAGATATCAAGCAGTAGTAAATATTTCAATGATATTTCTTTAGAAAGTTCAAATATTTTGAATGTAGACCTTTTTTTGGTGGGTGGTCATTAAGGAAATCAAGGGAATAGGGAAATGTGTTATGTTGTAAGATTTTCTTGTTGTACCTTTTTTATGACTATACCTGCCATGGAGTTTTCTCATAAATACAAACATCCTTCACAATCTGTTTAAAAACCACAAATACACCACTCAGAGGAATATTTAAGGAACCATCAGGAGGGGAAAAACTCATTGGTTTAATGGAATGCTGTCAAGGCAAATCAACATCATGAATGACACTGGGGCAGAATTGATACTTTTGCACTGACATGTTAAAAGAAAAGCCCATGCATTATTTAGAAAACCCAGAAATCTGTCAGCTGTATGATTGCCGAGTTAGCAGAAGCAGGAGGATGCTGCTCAAGTTGAAAAGAAATGCGTAGGTGCAGATCCATATTGTAACCTTTCATGTTCGACACCCACAATGAATACTCAGCTATTACGTGGTCAGCATTTTTGAGATTTTCTTTTCTAAATTTTGAAGTGCTTCGAAAGGCAAAAGAGGTAGGTCTTTTATTCTAAAAAAAGCAAAATGTCTTGGCTGTTATTTTAGTGTTAGAGTAAAGATGACAAGATCAAAGAATGATTGTTTTTCATCATTTTGAGTGTTGTGCAGGTTTCCCAGGAGTGTTTTGGGGTTGTTAATGTAGGTATTGTTTTTACACATTTATCCCATGAACAAAGTATTTTCTTAACCATTTTGCTTTCAACAAACATACGGAAATACTTTGTTTTAGTGATTTAACCACACTAGTATACTATTTATAAACACGGAATGGTGTTATTCTCTACTGATATAAAAATGAGTTTATAGGCACTGTATATATCTGCATTTTTAACAATTCTATTGAATACACAAGGGCAGCATCTCTTAGTACCATCATGCCAAAATGTAGTTCTTGACTTCCTTATGCCTTTGTATTACTCCCTTGAGGCAAGTAAGAAGTCAATATTCTTCCTGTTATCATAGAAGAGGCAAGAGAGGCACAAACAAATCCATTGCCTTCCTGGTTACTCATTCTAACAAGAAAAAATTAGTGGTAATAGAGCCAGGATCTTGTATTTTCAGTCTAATGAGCCTAGTGTTTTTTCTACTCTACTGTTGTATCCCAACATTTCTCTGTAAGTTTCTGTGCATTTGTAAGTCTTTCATTGTCTCTAAGCCAGAAAACACAAGGACAGTCTTCTGTTATATATTAGATGCTAATTTATAGCCAATGTTGAAAAAAATCACACCCAGCCAATCAAGGTTAGTGGCATAAAATTGGAAAATAAAATTTTTGGTATCATCTACATTTTAGAAAAATCTATCCAAATAGGTTGTAAAAGTTGAAGAGGGTCCAATTTAAAATTACGTCTTATTTTATTAGAAAACTATAAACCTGATACAATTTCCATTGAAAATAATGAATAGGAACAATTTGTAAAACATATGTTATTTCCTGATTTCTGCATCCCTAGCTTTTCTTTGGAGAGAGATGTACATAATTTGGCATATAGATGGTTAAACTTTCTTCGTGTAAGTTCTCGTGGATTTTGTATTACATACAGGACTCCTTTGGGAGGAACGTCAATTTATACTTTTTTTTATTTTCAGAAAACTCATCGTAATCGCTATTATATGCTGTTTCTATTGACAAAATCACAATGAGTGAAAACTCAGGGAGGTAAATTAATATTTTCAGTCTACCGGTGGAATGATCTGACGTCTAAATTATCATTTTTGCCTATCTCCTTTTTTTCTTGATGATGTTTTCCAGTGCTATCCTTTCCTTTTCCTCTCCAACAATCTCTTTTTATACTCTTCTGGGCTGTGCCTACCTGTGGACTTACCAGCCAAATATATTAAGAAATTAATAAAAACATTTCATATACCGCAATGATGTTTTTGGAGGAGCGTGTGTGTGTGTGTGTGTGTGTGTGTGTGTGTGTGTGTGTCAGTGAGAGAGAGAGAGAGAATGAACACACACAACTTGATGTGGAAATGCAGATTTACTTGCACGAACATCTCTACAGTCATATTCCCTTCTAGAAAGTCTTTCTGTATTTCTGATTATTTCCTTCTTTGTATAATATCATTGTCTGTTCTAGTTATTTGTGAAAATTCATTTGGCATATACTCTACTCTAGGACATAGTTGTGTTGATTGTAGGTAACTGGATCACATGTAATCAGGCTGAAGTCCTGCTCTCAAGCAAGAAATAAGGAATTCCAGGATGGTTTGAGAATGAGGAAAATGAAATAAGAGAGTACATTTGAGGTTAAATTGGGAAATTACAGGGAAGCAAGCCTACATGACGTGTTAGTAGATATGGGTTCTAGAACCACCCCTGCCAAGGAGCAACTGTGAAACTTTAGGAGAGTCTGTTTCTGTACCTGAGTCTCAGTTTTTTGGTGTGTAAAAACAAGAAGCGGGATTAGATTACAGTTAAGTACAGTCTAGCTGTGGAAATTCTCCCTTCATGCATAGGCTAAGTGGTTATCCTTGTTACTCTGATTCCAGAAGGGGAAAAGAGAGATGTGATATACAAAGGTAAGGTGGCCAATTAGTTCAGGGACTGCCTCTAAATAAATTTTAGGAAATTGATAATCCAGATATGGTTTTATTGTCAATTCTCTGTTTTCTTCTAAAATTCTAGAGTAACTAGAATATATCTTCTTCATACACATTAGAACATACTGTATTGCTATGTAATGCATCCCAACAGTGTATGATAAAGAAAGTGGCCCTGGTTCTAACTCCTTTGACCCCACAATAAAAGAATAAAAGCATTAATGTAATATATTGGACTTGTCATTAGTCCTGAAAGATTTAAAACCCAAGTAAGAAGCCTTCTCTCTCCTTTGTCTATAGGGCCAGATCAATTATATTTAGATTTTATTATTATTATTTAGTTTAGAATAGCTTGTATCTCCATGGACTATATGGCTTAAAATACTATGAAAAGGGACACTTTAAAGCTTGTTTGGATTAACTGAGACTAACTTTTCATAAGAAAAGTTGTAACAAAATAAAGTACAAGAGATTGTGTTCTTCAAACATTCAGCAATACTTCAGGGTGTAGTCTTCCCTGGATGCATTAACATTAATGGGAACTGCATGCATTCATTGAAGGAAAATATATACTTCTTAGTTTGTATTTCAGCCATTTAGGGATATTGCATGATCTACTTTACTTGATTTATCTGTTACCTTCATTGTAATCTAAGAACTAGCACTGTGTTTTAATAGCAGAAAAAAATAGCTTTGTCTCATTGAATCAAAATTTCCTGCTTGCAAGTATTTTCATGTGAAAGCTTAATGTTAGCAAATTTACTTTGAAGTATAAGGAACCTGTTTTTTTGTAGAGCATAAAGAAATACCTCCAGGCACCTGCCAAGCAATAGGGAAGAAACTCTTCAGTTTCTTGTTATTTTTACTGTAAGAACTAAATGCAACACAACAAAAGCTAACGACAAAATGCAAGTAACACAGTCTAAACAGTTTAGAATGAAGAATTTTCACGTCTGTCACTTTGTTGATGATCTACAAATTCACAGTCTCTCAGTACAAAGTTCTAAATCTTTAAAGCTTGAAAAACAGAGGTGCAGCATGAACTAATCTTCATTTTCCCCCTATCTTCTTACAGCAACACTAATGGAAATGTATTTTGTTTAATGACTCTGAAATCCTGTTTGTAATTAGATGTGGGAATTGGTCTTACTTTGTAACAGATGATACTGGAATAATAATATGAGAGATGCTACACTGAGACCACTATCCTCTTAAATCTATATCATTTTTCATTTTATTGACAGGAGATATGTGCAAGGAACAAAGAAATTGATTTTAAAAAGGAGGAAAATAGGATCTAATAAAAACTTCCAATTCAAATATTTTAGGGTTACTTTTAATATATTGCAGTGGGGAAAGGCAAGAGCATGCATCTTGTTTTTAATTTTAGGAAACAAGGGTTTTAGATTTGTTGTTTTGTTCCTGATAATGATCTTTGAATGTTATTGTGAAGACTAGGTAGAAAAGTTTAATTAAGTGACAGAGATGATACCATTGAAGCATGTATTATATGTTGGTATGATTATACAAAATAATTAATATCATCTTTTAGAGAACAATTTTATATACAAAGAATTTAAAGAGTTTACAGACTGAATGCAACAGCTGTTCTGTACATTATGTTCTTCATTGTCAGTAAATGCTACTGTCACAAATCATTTTGGTCACTAAGGATTTAGTAATGTTTGTCAGTCTTAGATTTGTTTTTTTCATTTAATGATAATGGACTCCTGGGGCCACAGAAAGTTGTCTACAAAAAAATTATATGCATTATGAATAAGTTTCATCTTCCCTTCAAAACACGTGTTATTGCCATTGATGGCAGTAAAATTGCCTGATGTACTGGCACATTCTTGATGGAGATTCTGATTATATATATTTACTAGTATATAATGATCAATTTAAGTGTTATTGCATTTATTTGCTTTCAATTCATGTATTAGATCCCTCTTAATAGATACAAGACTTGGCAAAGGAGAAAAATATTATTTATTGGTCATTTCCTTGGAAGTTCACATTTGCTTAGCAATTTAGTTTACAAAGCAGTTTCACATTAACGTATTTCCTTTGATTCATGAAAATCTTGTAAGGTAAATTAGAGAAAATATTATCATGAATCCTCTTTGGTAGCAGGAGAAACCAAGGCCCAGAGAGGCTCAGAGATTTGGTGAAGTTCAAACAGACAGTATATGGTCAAATACACAAATTTTAACTCCAAAGCTTACATTCGTTCATGGCAAAATAACTGACTGTGAATAAAGTAAATTGAGAAAATGTATGGTTCCATCAATGTATAGGTTAACAGATTTTGGTCACATCATAATGGGTAAGAACACTATGTAATTATAATGTATATTTTCTCACACATGGATTCATGACTCTGTTTAAGCAATGGTGTAGATTTCAATTTGATGATGGCAAACAGATTGTTTTATTTGCTATGATAACTAGCATTACCTTTAAAAAAAATGAAACATAGGACCACCTCAGGGTTCTCTACCTTATCCTTGCAAAAGAAATCAAAGATCATATCAGTGACAAGCGACAGTTATAAAATCCTTGTTTCTTAAGATTAAAAAGAAGGAATGTGCACTTTACTTCCCCTGTTGCAGTATATTGCAAACACCAAAATATTTGTTTTGGAGGTTTTCATTAGAATTTCTTCTCCTACTTATTAAAATCAATTTCTTTGTTCTTTGTACACATCATCTGTGAGTTTTATGGGTTAATAAAATGATATTTGAGCTCAAATGTACAAAACAATTTTAAGGAAGTCTAGCTGCTTCATTAGAAAATACTAGAAAGCTCCTTCCTTATACTTATGCAACAATATGATAATTGTCTAGTTTTCATGTTTGTATTCATTAGTCTAGAATAACATCTTACATAAAGTTGGCATGATAAATATATAAAGAATAGAACAAATATGTCAACTTTAACAGATATTCCTGGCACAAAGTAGGTACTCAATAAATATTTGATGAATGCTGATTGTATAGTATACCGTTACATTTTACACATTAATGCAAAAAGTCCTATGGATTATTTTATTGTAGGACATCCTATAATTACTGTAATTCTAGCTCTATCTTCCTCATCAACAAAAATTCTTTTGTCAATAAAAACAAAGAATAATATTTCTCTGCAAAGTCCAAAATAAATAGATAAATGTGAATTTTATAATAAACATTGTTTCTCTTTTAAACAGCCTACTGGAAAGTGTACTCAGAAGTAGAACGGTTATAATGAAAAAATCTGTCATAAGTTTCAACTTAGAAACTTCAAAGGAAAACATTAAATTTGTTGTTGTGACTTGATTTAATATTGCAAGTCAGTTACAGCAGTTTGTATCAATGGATTATTTTGGATCATTTCCAAATTGAAAGATAAGCTTTGTCTCAGTGAAGGGAACATTAATATAGGGGAATTTAGGTATTAGGCATGACAGTTAACATAAATAGATGATCACAGAGAGTTTAGGTGATCATGCAGAATTTGGAGCAAATTCAAACAACTGAGAGCACTAGAGTGTAAGATGTTTTGATGTGCTGCTCATAGCATGTGTCAGGGTAGATCGAAGAGGGCAGTGATGGGTGTTTTGTCAGTAGATATAAAGTTAGAAGGAATTGGAACAACATAAACCAAACCAATAGGGCCTACATATCCCACAAGCAAGTCAAGCAATGTTTGAAATTGGGTGTTTGGAAATCTGTGAAAAACCACGATATTGAATGTAAAAAAAAGATTCAAGTAAAATAAAATACAGTCAAGATGGATTAGAATGATCAATATAATAAGTAAAGAAAAAATACACAAAAACAATCATAGGCATACCCACATTATTCACCCATTTGTGGAAGCACTCAGAACATCTCATCTCCTCTGAGTTGAATTCAATTATGCAAATTATACTGAAGTAGGATAGTCATAAAGATAGGAAAACAATATAAGTTGTAAATGAAACAGCCCTAAAACTATGATACTAAAGAGAAATAAGGACAAGATTGTGCACTTAGGGATCTAAAACATCATTACAAATACAGAATTGTAGAGACAGATTATTATAAACAGATTGCCAAAAATATCCTAAAATAAATAACAGACTACTTGATTTTTCCCCATTCATTTACGCATCCATCCAATCTACCTATGCTTCTATCCTTTAATTCATGCATTCTTTTAATAAACATTTATTGATTGCCTATTCTGCTATCGATGTTAAGGAGAATAAAACACAGCCCTTTCTATGAAGGTGCTCACAAAGCTCTTGTGAAAATAAAATGAAATAATGGATTTGAAAGTGCTTTCGAAAGGTAAAAATACTTTACAAATGCTAGGAATTTTTATTGCAAACTCCATGTATGTATGATGATCATTTCAAAAAGTGGGGTAGAGTACACAGACAGTTCATTTGAGTGAATTAATCTATGTGACCAACTTCTTTCTTAATATTTCAGGTAATTCTGGGAAATATATTTGGGAGGGAAAGTGCTTAGCAAGATTTTTTGTGTAATTGTAATAATAATATATTAAAGTTATATAGATTATGCAGAACTTTTTTATTTCAAAGCTATTCTATTTTCATTATCTCATTATTTCATGTTGTGAAAATAAAATGAGATACTGGATGTGAAAAATACTTTGTAAATTCTAAAAACATATGTGAGGGGTGATGATATATTTTAAAAATGGAGATTGTTTTTCTCCTATGTTCAGAGGAGAGTTGCCTCCTTCATTCCCCCTGTGGAATCTAAGCCAGTTCCAGAACTAAGTTTGATCTCTATCCTGGCCCTGCATCCTAGTGCAGACTCACACCTCTCCACCTGTCTTTTCGATTGATGAACAGAAACAAATTTTAGAAGTACATTAATGGCTCAGGCACTAACTAGCAGTGTGACCTTGACTTTCATCTTTGTAAATCTCAGCTTTCCCCATCTATAAAATTATCATGTTAAAAGTTTCTTTCAGCTGAAATATACTCTATTACTATAAGTACAAATTAGAGTTTGTTGATTCTTTTTTCATCTATAACATGAAGAAATAGGATATGGACAATTTTATAGTGACCAAATTTTAATTTACCCTTTAGTGAGGCTCTGTTGTATTTTCTACAGAGTCAGTGCTGCATTTGGTGCAAATATAATTGTTGGTGGCAAAAATAAATGGTATAGGGTGCTTTCAATAAGATATATTCACGATCCATATTCTTCGTGTGTATTGACGTGCATTGAATTGTTTCTTTTGTTTTAGTGACATAACAATTGAATCACATTTGGTATAGTGACACAAACTCTGTTGTATCTACTATATGAATATGAAATTGACTGGATAAAGCTAGATATAAATATAATTTTAGCACTCTGGTTCTCAGTGATCCAAATTGTATACATATGATACCTTCTATTTCAATTAGGATCAGCTATATTTCACTTTAGTTTGTTAAAATCCATGTAGAAAACTAAAGATAAAAGGTGTTAATTTGGTAATACCAATTTAACTAGTTTTAGTTCATTAACCTTGACACCGAAAGTGGTATAGAGGTAGAATCTTTGTATAATTTTGTTCATCCAATATTCCCCAGAAATCTAAAGACTTGTTGCAACCCTCAGCTCTTTTCCTTGATTTTCTCTTTCCTTTGGCCATAGCCAAAATTAGACATTGGTGCATTTTTGCCTGTGTACTCAGAGAGCATTTCTTATTATTCTTGTCTGGAAGTCACCTTTATAGACTCTAAAAACAGCAATCATTTGCCCCCATCTAGCCACAGTCTCTCATTTGACAACTTTGGAAGTCACAATTCATTGGACTTTACTAGCTACTGGGCACAGGAAGTATGCAGTGATTGAATCTTAAGAAACTGTAAACGTCCATGTTCTACCAGCAAATAAGGCTGTAAACGTTCCACTGTTGAGCTTGTTATATCTTGAATTGATTTTTATCATTGTGTACATACAGTTGGTTTTGATCTTTTTCAGCTGAATGGTCAAAAGAGCAGAGTAGAATCATGTTCACTATAAATTGTGGCTCAGGACCCACTCATTAAGATGTTGAACTTATTAAAGATAAGTAACATCATTGTGAACACAAGTTTCTTGCATATCTAGTGTTTATCATTTTTGGCTTAGGAATGACTTATTGTACAAAGTACAAGTGAGTTACCCCTATGAATTTTTGTTTGTCATGTTTGAAAACTGATGAAAATATAGAATTTCTGCTTTATAAGGAAATGACAGCAATTTCAAGCTAGTTTTGTACTGTCCAGGAAATCTGGGCACATCATCTACTTTCCCATTAGTATTTGCTTAAAAGAAGTCTTGCCATGTGCTTTCATATAGCACATCCTAATGTTAAATAATTTGATTCTTAGAACCAAATGGAGTAGCCAAAGACCATTGTGTGTATTTTTCCTTTTGCTATCTTTTTAACATATTTGAAGAAAACAGTATGTAACATATATGTAAATTATAAGGTATAATAATATGAATATTAGTGAAACCACTACACAACTCAAGAACTGAAACATTATCTAAAGCTTACATTTATTTATGTGCTCATCCCTTCTCCCATCCTTCTGTTTCCCCACCAAAGGTAAGTACTCTCCAGAATTTTGCATTTAACATTTCACCACTTATTTTTCTATTTTTTTTTATTTCAGAATGTTACAGTGGTATAAACACTTTGGTTACATATATTGCCTTTGCACCACCCAAGTCAGAACTACAAGTGTGCCCAACCCGGACATCACACACTGCGCCCATTAGGTGTGAATTTACCCATCCCCTCCTCCCCCATCCACCTGCCCGACATCCTATGAATGTTACTTTCATATATGCACATACGTGTTGATCAATTAGTACCAATTTAATGGTGAGTACATGTGGTGCTTGTTTTTCCATTCTTGTGATACACACTGCTTATTTTTAAGGAAATATTTATTTATAGAAACAACTTACAGAATCATAGAATGCCTGAACTGAAAGGCAGCTTTGAGATCATCCCACTCAACTCCATCATTTTACATAAAAGTAAACTGAACCCCATAGGAGACAAAATGAAAATGTCCAGCTTTTCCGTGGGAAATTGATCATTAATTGAGTAGTTAGAAGATTACCAAATATCCTATGAGTCTACTGTCCATTCAGTGATAACTGTAACATAATAATTGATATTAAAATGCTTAACAATACAACTTGGTGCTATTGTTCTCAGGGTTCTTTGTTACTTAAAAATGTAAAAATTGTATAAGAATATATTTATAGAAATCTGCTTATCAACAAACTTGTCTGTATTGTATATATCAGTCACTGAATTATATTATAAATCCAGAGCCTCAGCCACATTGAAAAAGCAAATTTTAAAACATGCAATAAAGTCTTTTAAGAGAAACATTGTAGTAAAAAATAATTTCTGATAGAAATATTAATCTCTCATTTTCTTTAGAATTTTATCGCTGCACGTGTGTGTGCACATGCATGTGTGTATGTAATATTTTCACACCAGCTAAGCATATTAATTTCCAAACAGTCCCCAGAAATTGTAGCATATTATTTCTTTGATTTCACAGTCATTTTCTTATAGAATTAATAACTGAAGACTTATTTCCGATGGCTTACCATCGTCACACTCCACTTTGGCTATTGGTTCATTTAAGTGGAATTGTGGGTAAAAATGGAAGTGATTTAGCTGAAAAATAACCTTTGCTAAAGTTTTCCAGAGTCTTAAAAAGACATTGATGCTTTGTAAACACATTAATAATGTTTTTCTAATCATTTCTCAACTAAGCCTATTGAAACTGGAGCTTTTAGCCCTCCTACTGAGGAAATTAAAGGAATTCCAAATTGCTTTGTAAATTGAAGACTCAATCTTTGATTTATCTGTTCTTAAATTCCTAGTCTGCCCACAGTTCAACCTCACCAATTTGTCTGAATGAGATGGTAGTGAGTCTGAAATATGGACCAACACTGATCAGTAGGACTTCCTGTTATGATAGAAATTTTATTTCATGCTGTTCAACATAGCAGCCATTAGCCACACGAGGCTATATAGCACTTGAAGCGTGGCTAGTGTGATTGAAAAACTGAGTTTTATATTTTATTTATTTAATTGATTTAAATTTAAATAGCCATATGTGTCCAGTGGCTACTGTATTGCACAGCTCACATAAAAACTATAAAAAGGTTAATTTGATATAATTCAAGAAATAAGGATGTAATCATAAAGTGTTGTCCTACAGAACACGTTTGCTTGAGTTGATAAACATTTATAATTAGCATATTGTTTGTTTTGAAATAAATAGTTTTAGGCTGATTTCTTTAGTGAGTGAACCAAGTCAAAAATTGAAAAAATGTTTATCTTCTTGTAACACCTCTTTTCAGGTGGGCAAAGACATCCATCAGCCCATATTTTATTAGTACAGTTACATATTCTAAATTTATTGATGTAGTTTTATCATTTTCTCACAAGAATTAACAATTGAAAGGCACCCAGTGATATTTTCATTAAACACATGAGATAAGAACAATTTTCACATAGTGAAATAGAAAAAAAGATATCAGTGGAGATACTGGACCTCAAAATATTTAATTCCTATGATAGCATCCTTAACTAAGTGCCCAGCATAACCATTTTCAAGGGTGGAAAAAGGGTTCTTAGATCTAAGTTAATCACTATTTACACATGTTAATGGTTAACTTTTGACTGAGTTACCATTTTCATTTAGGAAGCATAATAATGACAATAACAACCTTAATGCGAATATGCAAATTTTATCCTTGAAAATTATAGTTTTGCCAATCTCTAAAGATGCCTTAGAGCTTGTTTATAAAACTGGCCCTGCCTTTTCATCACAAACTATCAAAAAGAATGCTGTTTGCAGACTGTTCTCCTAAAATTAAAAGAGAAGCTTCTTTTCATTGATTCTGAAGAATTTTTATTTTTTGGCTTGTAATTACATAAAAAATGAAAGCATTGCCAATATGTCCTAAACACTGGACCACAATCAAGGTAAAATAGGCTTTGGATCCTCAGTGTACTCATGATGTAAATAAACAGTAGCTTGACATCAACCGAAAGCAAGGAAATGGAGTATAGGGGGTATTATATCTGAAGTACAGCAAATGCAGTAGTCCTGTGTTATGAGGACATTGGAAGACTGCGTAAAAAGCAACTTTACCAAACAACTAACTCAGTTATCAGAAGTGAAAAGTGAATTCTCAAGTTCTGTAAAGTACAAGCGCTTTGGGAAGGGCGCATTTGTCATTATGGTTAATTTGCACATACCTCTCTAAAGAAAAAGCCAGGGGAGCTAGACCAAGTACACAGCTGTACAGGCAGCTCAACTAATTGCCTCTCCATCCTCAACCTCATTTATCTTCATTTCTTCCCAATTATACCAAATTATCAATAGTCTCTGTTGCATCAGAGTCTTAATCCCTTTTATTCAGGCAGCATTAGATAATGGCAGATGAATTCTTGGAGGGAGTCAGGGTAAACAGCCATGAAATGCCACTTCAGGCAGATGGCATTGTTCACAAGAAATATGACAAAACATTTGGAATTTGTAACTGGACATTAGTTAATATTTTTTTGAAAGATCATCAAGGTGGTACATGGTAAAAATGTAACCCAAAAAGTAAAAAGATGCAGATGTTCCCGTCAACTTAAAAGATTAATACATTTCTAGATGGTATATTTCCATTGAGCACTGTAGCCAAGAAATTCTTTCAGGCCAGAATATTTTATGATAATAAGTGGCCTATTTCTATTTGAAATAAGGTGCACATGTTCTATATTCAAAAAGAAAGTATCATTTATTTTTTTCTTTTCAAATAACAGACTACAATATTTATTATATCTATTGCCAAACTGGAACTATGTTTCAGAATTGGAAAACAAACTTAACAGGAAAGAGAAGACATTGGTAAGAAAATAATGTTTTGAAACATTTATAATTATTAGAATTTTTACTTGGTAAAAACAATACAGAGTAAGAATTCATTTCTTTGTATCATTTACAAAAGTATCAATACTGTAATAGAAATCTAAATACTTTCTTTTTAGATTAGTGGATAAAAAATTTGGTGATTTTTGTAGAAACAATGATATAACTTAAGTATGTTTTTATGAATTTAACTTTCAGAAGCATGTAAGCTATAGACATTATGAAATAGATGCAATAGGTGGAATAAGTAAATAAGAGCAATCTTTAAAAATAAATGAAGTAATAAAATAGGCTACCTTAATGCATTTTATTATCAAGTCAAAGATATTTTTAAAAGAGCTGATAGATTTATCTTTGACCTTTTTGGGAATAGAGAACCCCTCTTTAAGGAGTGGGTAGCTTTTCCCTCTTTATCATTTACATACTAGATGCTAATTCAATTGCATGACCATGAATTAGATCCCTTTGGTCAGTGACAGACTAGGGGAAACATGAACAAAACCATGGAGCTACCTGTCCCTTAGCATCCTAGATTCCAGATCTCTGAGTCCTTTTCTCTTCCCCTTCTTAGGCTATACCTAGGCAAATATATCTTGCATCATTCTCCTGCTCCTACACAGTACTACCCAAATTAAATCCCAGAAATGTTTCTTCCCATCTCAGTTTCTACAATAATTTATATTTTTTGTACTTTATAAAACACGTCTAAACTATCTAGACTGCATGAAGTAAACATGCACGAATTGAGTCATTAGTCTGGCCTGGAAAATAATGATTTCTTGTCTTTTTTTTCCAACTTGCTTTTAAGGCTCCTTAATTTGAAACACAATTTCCTAGGCTAGTCTGTATATCGTTCAGTGTTAGATTGGCAGAATTTAGGAAATTTGTATGAATGCATGTATATGAATTTTCCCCACATAAATCTATCAAGAGCTCATCACACCTTTTTTTTTTTACTTAGAGCTTGATTTCTATGCTGTTTTCTCATCTACAACTTCTGAAGCATATATTACTACTGTTGATAGGTTAATGCATAAACATTGTAGACACATTCAAATTTTTAAAATGCCTGTAGTTTTATAATATTATTAATGTTGAAGCTACTATTCTATAAAACTCTAAAAAGTTAATTTTAAAATTTAGCATACAGACTTTGCTTTCAGTGTCAGGCATAGGTAAAATGTTGTTTTTTTCCCAAATGTATTCATCATGCCAGGTTGTCAGCCTTGGAAATGAAATTCTGTAAATTGGCCAAAAGCATCAGACATTCTTTGGCTATAAGTCTTTGCTACCTTTTCTGCACTGCCAGTCCTAATAAGCTGAGCCTGTATGGTATGCCAGTGCATAGTCAACCTTTCATCCTTACAGGAATGAGTCTGAGCTTAATGGGGGTTCTGCACTGGGATTTGGTAGCCTGTGGACAATAAATAAAGAATCTTGTATTAAATTATATTATGCAACTGAGTCAGGGCTTGTATGTAAAAGAATATATAGTCTATTAGGGATTCAAAAGATTTAAGATATGCATGTTTAAGCAAAATAGACTCATTTGTTTAAATTCCACTCCCTCTCTTTTAAGCATACCATATATACTATGAAGAGGCCAATTCAAAGTATTTAATGATGGCAAAATATTTCATTTTTTAAAAACTCTAGACACCTTATGCCTGACAAAGACAATGATGAAAGGAAAAAACAAACATAAAAAACCTAAACATCTTAAATTGTATTGTTGCTATTTTAAGATCATGCTCTCTCCTCTACAAATCTTGTTGGATTTTAAAATTGAATCTTGAAACTTAACTAAATGCTTATAAAACTTTTCCAATTGTTGCAACTGCTTCTGAGAAACTGAAAGTTGTTACAGATAGCTATCATCCAGCCATTAGCATAGAATACATAATCGTATTAAGGACGTACTGCCTATTATGTGTGTGTGTGTGTCTGTGCACGTGTGTGGTAAAAAAAAAATTGCAGCTAAACTATTAATATATTAAATACTTTAATGAAATGTTTCATATTTTTCTTTGAAAAATGTATTCAAAGGATCAATGTAGAATCAAAACAAATTATTATTATAATATGTATATAATATCAGACACTATTTTTTTACTACCCCATCTATTGTGTATTGAACAGCCACTTAAAGAACAAAGAAGCACTTCTCCCTTATCAATTGAAAATTTAGTGCATACCTTAACTACCCTCACCATTATTTTCTTTGAAAAAAAATAGTGACTTTTTCAACCAGTAAATTAATTTTAATTATTGAATTCATAATGACTCATTTCCCTTGAAAATTTCTTTATCTAACATCAGTGTATAGGGAATGGAGACTATGCCTTTCACATGCATAAACCTGTATATATATCTGACTCCATTCTGTGATGTATGACATACTTCTCTTGAATTTGTTTCTTTATGATACAGTAAGCATATAATATAAAAAGCCTACAACTATGAAAAGGATATGTTCTTTTTTTTTGTAAAGAAAAGCAGACAATCTTATTTCTATTGCCTATCTAGCATACTACTTGAAAAATAATTCTAGCTGGTAAAAGAGAGAGTTGGGAATTGAGGTTAAGGAAAAAATATATATATAAAGTTTTCTTTAGTTATAGCATTTTAATTGTATTTTTTTATATTTTTAAATTTTTTATATATAGAGACAGGGTCTTGCTCTTGCTCAGGTTGGTCCCGAACTCCTGAGCTCAAGTGATCCTCCTGCCTCGGCCTCCCAGAGTGCTAGGATTACAGTCATGAGCCACCACGCCCAGCCCTTTTATTGTATTGTGAATTGGATATATTTTTATTACTTTAAGCCCATGACTTTTGGTGTTTTTTTCTGGTGATTAAACAAGTGTTGATAATCATATTAGATGCAGTAATACTACATTTTCCACTTAAATTATTCTTTTCAGTTGTGGCATTAGGCATTGCATGTTCTGTCCTCTTTTTAGTGATTGATTTCCAAGAAATGCCATTATTTTTCCACTCTTTTCTCTTCAGGCCTCAACTTGGCCTGTTTCTTTCTGATGTTTAGCAGCCTTGCCCTTGTTTTCAAAAGACAGAGACAATACTACCTATAGGTGGCTCCATATCATTTACATTTTTTTTAAAGATTTCTTTTTCAAAGAGAGACCTGAATATGAAAGTAGCTTTCCTGTCTATTTGCAATTAAGGAGTATTCTTCCAAGGCTTTCCCACTTTATGACTCCCAGGTCTGTCCACTACAAATCTCAGCTTAGTCTAGCAAGCCTGTATTTGAAACCACCGCTTTCTTGGTTCTTTTCTCCAAAGTGCCTCATTTTGTTTCTCAGAGTCTAAACAGGGTGCACATTCACAATTAAAGCCTCAGTTAAAAGTACTTATATCAATGTGCCTCATATTAGCAGCAGTTGAGCATAGCGGCTTCATGTGTGTGTGTGTTATGGAGCGTTTCTTGGTACAAATTCTTACTAGTGGTATGAGCATGGGCAAATTACTCAAACTTTTGAGTGTCAGTTTTCTCTATAAATTGTGGCTGACTACAGTACCCATCACATATGGTGTTGTGAGGATTAGATGAATTGTTTTAGGCACATATCAAGTGCTCAATGTGCTTTGAGCATTTTTCTCACACATAGTAAGTATTCAATGAATGTGATTTTCATAGGTATTAGACTTACATGTTGTAAGTTTTTGCTAAGTAGTGGACCATAAGTGATAGTTTTGTTTGCTCAACATAGTATTCAAATTTATTTATGAATTTCTTTGGTACCATCAGCAGTAACTCATAAGTCCTGGTGAAAGACAGTAGAAATGAATGATTCATTCTATACATTTGTAGGCACTAAGAAGTTTCTTGTCAAATCTGTAATTGCTACGTATTGTTACTTTGATTCTATAATTATGCATTTTCCTTCTATTCCATTTTCTTCTTCTTTCTTTTCCTTTTCATTTTTTAAAAACTTTTTTCCTTTATCCTCTGTTTTTTCCATTGAGAAGAGATTTTCATGTTTTCACTTTAATGCCTCAGCCTAACAAAATATATGTTTGCTTTGTATTGTTATCCCAAGTTCTGTTTTGTATGTCAATTGGTCATATTTTACCCAGTTTCATAGCTTTTTCTGAATTTGGGTCTGCAGATTTTGTCTTTATTTGGGTAAAATGATTTTTTCCTCCTGAAATTCTCCATTCTTTTTGTGTCTTTCACTTTAATGTTGTATACTTGCCTTTTTCTTATCTTTTATTTTGTACTCATTTTAGAGTGACATGAAAATTATTGGAAAAAGTTATTCTCCATTCTTTCTACCAATATATTTCTCATTTCTTGTTCCATCTTGTTAAACATGTTGCTCTTTCTTATGGTTCTTCTTTTAAGAAGGATTATTACCCACTGTTTGTCAGCAAAACCCATGCTATTCTGCACTAAGAGAGAGAAAAGAGCCATTTGCCTCCGCTTTCCTAAGAGGAAACCAGGCTATACATAGTTGTTAGGTCTCACTCATCCTTCCTAATGCACCCAGTTGTTTTATGAATATATGGACATATATATATATACACACATATATATGATAATATGTTTTCTGAGATGCCCACTATTTTCAGTATCAGCTTCTTGTACCTTCTTCTGTGACAGAGTTTGATTTAGCTAATATGATATCTTTAAAAAAAAGTTTGTAGTATATATTAATATTTACCTATTCAAAGAGATATTATTGTATAATTATCAATAGATTCTTTCACCTACATTGTGACAGACATATTTTTTAAGTATGAGCGACTGATGGACAGATTGGGAATTGTTGAATTAATGGGCACATTTCAAATCCTTGGCAAGCCTTGGCAGTAATTACATCTGATGACCCACTTAATACGTTGTTGGAAATATCCCAGTAAAGCCTTATCTGGATTTTCATTGTTTTAACACTGGAGTTTCTAACCCCTGGGGTGCAGACTAGTACCAGTCCTTGTTAGGAACCAGGTCACACAGCAGGAGATGAGCAGTGGGCAAAGCTTCATCTGTATTTACAGCCATTCCCCATCGCTCACATCACCCCATAAGCTCCACCTCCTGTCAGATCAATAGCAACATTAGGTTCTCATAGGAGCGGGACCCCTACTGTAAACTGCACGTGCAAGGGATCTAGGTTGCAGCTCCTTATGAGAATCTAATGCCTGATGATCCAAGGTAGAGCTGAGGAAGTAATGCTAGTGCTGGGGAGCAGCTGCAAATACAAGATTATAATTAGCAGAGAGGGTGGCACAATAAATGTAATGCGCTTGAATCATCCCCAAACCACACTCCCCAGCCCTGGTCCGTGGAAAAATTGTCTTCCATGAAACCAATCCTGGTGCCAAAAAGGTTGGGACCTCTGCTTTAACATACCTGATTATACAATTTCCTTTAAGAGCAATATGTTAAAATGCATATGGCCATGCAACTAAATGAGTAATAGAGTTTTTTCTCCATGAATTATTCATTTAATTCTTGGGGTCACTAGTTGTCTTTACTATCTTATGTTGGTAGTATTGTTAAAAAGATATTTATCCTATAGACACGTTAACGGAGTTAATAACCTAAAACACTTTACATTGTCTTTTATAGGCTAACATAGTTTAAATGATAATAGCATACACTTATTTAGTGCTTAACATGTCCAGATATTGTGCTAAGTGTTTCACATGTTCTATTTCATTTAATACAACAACCATAGGACACGTAAATATTATCATCCCCATATTATATATTAGGAAACCAATACTTGAAGAGCTTTAGAATCCTTTCCAAAGTTCATTAATAATAAGTGGAGAGGCCAGAATTTAATTCCAGGTCTGTCTGGCTGCTCTTTTCACTATGCTATAAAGATTTGAGGAGGATACACTCCTTCCCTCTCTATTGTGCATCTGTTTCTGTTTTCCACTTTCTTTCATAGACCTTTACCAACTGTCAACTGCCAGGCCAGTAAAATCACTCTAACCTTAGCACTCCAAGGCATACAAATAGACAGGCTGAAATCCCAACAAGAAAAGTTGTCATGTGAGTAATAATTAACTCTCACCATTTGCTATAAAAGATCATAATGGTTTTATTTCAACTTATTGGGAAAAATTAGTTCTATTGTCTAGAGACCACTTTACGGTTTCCCTAAATAATTTTTTGTAAGGATTATGCTGACAGTAAAGTATTTATACTTGTAGGGATGATATTAATATATGCATATGATATCTACTGAGGGGACAAAAAGAAGATGAATTATTCTGCCTCATTCTATGTGACCAGTCTTGTCCTTTGCTTTTTAGTCTAATTCATTGGCTTTAAAAGCATGACTTATTTGGTTAAATTTACAGTGTAATAGAAAAGGTACTTAAACTGTGTTATTAGTAGTAATAACTAATAATAACTAATACTATGTTATTAGTAGGTATGTAGACCACAGATCTAGTGAGTAAAGAGATAAAAATGAAGGTGGTAAAAATGTAACATTATGAATTTATATTTTCAGAGGATTTCTGATTGATTGTGAAAAGAACTTTAAATTTGTGCCCCCTTTTTAATTTTTTTCATTTAAGGCAGTTGTCTGAAACCCTTTGTTCATGTACCCTATCAGGTAAATAATGAGCATGCTCCTTTACTATGTGTAAGTTGATGAGTATATACATATATCACATATGTACATGAGATAGAAATTAAATCGTTAGACCAAGATTACAAAACAAGATTTTAACCAATGCATTTTATTTATTATATTAATGGTATAAAACCTTTTAAAGTGGATTATTAGTATCACTGAAAGCAATGTGATTAATATATCAAATGTGATGACCTTTACAGCATTTTACCTCTTAATGACAGTGACAGAGCTACCACAAGGATTAGGAAAGGATCAGCTCTGCTATTTTATTGTTTTCTTATGCTTGCATTATTGTCTTCAGTCTGAGGTTGTATTGTGTTGGCTACTTAGAAAGAGCAAGTTTAGTTAAAAAAATAAATATCAGCCTATAAATCCACTCAACTGTTCATACATCACTATGAGGTCAGAGTTAATGAAAGACTGGGGCTGCAAAAGGCCAGCCACTTGCTATGCTGAGAACTCCCACTCTTCCTTTGAGATTCCTCTAATACTTGACTGGTGAAGACATCAGTGATAATCCATATCTTAAATATTAGTGACATATAATGTACTTTTTTTTTGTTTTTGAGACGGGATATCACTCTGTTGCCCAAGCTAGAGTGCAGTACTGTCATCATAGTTCACTGCAACCTCAAACTCCTGGCTTAAGCGATCCTCCTGCCTCATCCTCCTGAGTAGCTGGGACTACAGGCACGTGCCACCACACCCAGCTAATTTTTTCTTAATTTTTTGTAGAGAGAGGGTCTCACTGTATTGCCAAAGCTGGTCTTGAACTCCTGGCCTCAAGTGATCCTCCCACCTCGGCCTGCCAAAGTGCTGGGATTACAGGCATGAGCCACTGCAGCCGGCCGTACTCATTTTTTAGTTAACATATAAAATAGAAATTGAAACTCTAATATTTTGTTGTACTTTCATAGATCATCTTTTATATTTTCTGGGATATTCATAACTCCACTTTAAGGAGCTTCAATTTAAGTATATTTTACAAGAGCAGATGTGACAGTTTATGAATTCTAGGAACTAGTTCTTTAAAATAAATCCTTAGCATGTATTCTCAGCCGTTGTTCAATATTTCAGAAATATGACAAAAAAGGGAAAAGAAAGATAGTGGTATTATATGATTATTTACTGCAAAGTGACTTGATAATATGCTTATCAGTTAGACAGACCACATGCTATTAAGGAAGACAGAAGAAACAAATTCAGATAAGAAAATTATGTCAGTGGCTTGAACTTATATTACTTTTTGAAGATTCTTCAACTTGTAAAACTTACATTAGGAAGAAATGAATTCAAACTTCAAAAAAGTATCTTGTCACACACACACACAAAAGTATCTGTAATAGCCACAGCACATAGTTTATATGGAATTGAAGGATTTTTTTTAATTGGCTCCAGAAAACACAACATAATACCAAGATAAATACAAGGACTGTTTAAAAATCTGTGGGGTTCACAGGAGAGTGATTAAGATAAGTTTATCATTAGGAATTTCAAAATAATGGCAGGAAAACCCCATTTTCTTCCTACGTCTAGAGCAAAATTCCTTTTAACCAGAGTCTTTTTAAAATTATGCAAACTAATAGTTTCCAAGAGTTTCTCAAACCCAGTCATCATACTCAGTGGGTCATATAAGAGAGTGCTGTGCCTTCATTACATATGACTTAATTCCTTCTACATCTAAAGTAATCTTTAAAATTCAGTAATGTGATGTTCAGATTTTGGCCACTGTGCCTGAAAGTGGTACTCAGGGAATGCTTACAGCTTTCAGCATTTTAATTTAGAAACAAATCTACTGGGATTTTGTTTTGAGTTTCACATTTATTTAATGAAACATGTCTGCCCAACTTTTAGAAAGATATATGAGTCAGGTGCAATTTATTTGAGTAATCCTGTGGTGAATACTTAATTTTTAAATTATTAAGTATACTTTGAAGCAATGAGTTCCTATTAAATCCAGAAACAAACTTATTCACTATTATGTTTTGAAACTTTTGGACTTGGCTCCTGATCCTTTAGGATGATGGTGATGATAAAACTGTAGAATTGTTTGGTTGGTTGATTTGCTTTTTTTGCCTATTATGGTGATGCTGATATATTCATACAATAGTCATAGAGCATATTGGTCCATCCACATTATCTCAGAGAATCTTGGCACACTTTTAGGAATCCTTTCAGTAATGTTTATTGTATGTAAACATTTTGGTCATGCAACCAAGATATTTCTTCCTTGTTTCCTGGAAACTTCTTTGTTCAATTTTTCCCCTGCTTTCTATTTGTCCTTTCTGATACTCCACCTTTTTTAAATTTTTGTTTGTGATAGCTTAGTTTCTCCTCAATGACAAGGGTCAATTGCAGGAGAAGAGCCTAGTGGTAGAAAATCCAGTTATTCTGTCTTCTTTTGAAAAGTTTCTGTTCATGTCCCTTTCCCACTTTTTGATAGGATTGTTTGATTTTTTCTTGCTGATTTTCCTGAGTTCTAAATAGATTCTAGTTATCAGCGCTTTATCAGATGTGTAGCTTGAGAATATTTTCTCCCATTCTGTAGGCTGTCTGTTTCCTCTCATGACAGTTTCCTTGGCTGTGCGAAAGCTTTTTAATTTGACTAGGTCCCATTTATTTATTTTTGTTATTGCTGTGATTGCCTATGGGGTCTTCTTCATAATTTCTTTCCCCAGGCCAATGTTTAGAAGAGTATTTCCAATGTTTTCCTCTAACATTCTTATAGTTTCATGCCTTAGGTTTAACTCTGTTATCCTCCTTGAGTTGATTTTTGTGAGAGGTGAAAGGTGTGGATCCTGTTTCAGTCTTCTACATGTGGCTATCCAGTTTTCCCAGCACCATTTATTGAATAAGGATTCTTTTCCCCAGTGTATGCTTTTGTCTGCTTTGTCAAAGATTAGATGTCTATATGAGAATGGTTTTATATCTGGGTTCTCAGTTCTGTTCCATAGGTCTATGTCCCTGTTCTTGTGCCAGTACCATGCTGTTTTATTTACTATAGCATTGTAGTATACTTTGAAGTCTGTAAATTGATGCCTCCCATTTTGTTCTTTTGCCTAGGATTGCTTTTGCTATACGGGGGTCTTCTCTGGTTCTATACGAAGCGTAAAATTATTTTTTCTATATCTCTGAAAAACGATGTTGGCATTTTTATAGGGATTGCATTGAATCTGTAGATCACTTTGAGTAGTATAGACATTTTAACAATGTTGATTATGCTGACGAGCGAGCATGGTATGATTTTCCACCTGTTTACATCCTCTGCTATTTCCTTCCTCAGTGTTTCATAGTTCTCCCTGTAGAGGTTTTTTACCTCTAAAAATCTGGGAAATGCAAATAAAAACCACAATGAGATATCACTTATCTCCAGTGAGAATGGCCTTTTTCAAAAAGTCCCAAAACAATAAATGTTGGCGTGGATGCCAAGAGATAGGAACACTCCTAAACTGCTGGTGGGACTGAAAACTAGTGCAACCTCTGTGGAAAGCAATGTGGAGATACCGCAAAGAGATACAAGTAGATCTACCATTTGATCCAGCAATCCCATTACTGGGCATCTACCCAAAAGAACAAAAGACATTCTATAAAAAAGACACCTGCACTCAAATGTTTATAGCAGCACTATTCACAATTGCAAAGATGTGAAACAACCCAAGTGTCCATCAATACATGAGTGGATTAATAAAATGTGGTATATGTATACCAAGGAGTACTATTCAGCTATAAGAAACAATGGTGATATAGTACCTCTTGTATTATGCTGGATAGAGGTAAAACCCATTCTACTAAGTGAAGTATCCCATGAATAAAAAAACAAACACTACATGTACTCACCATCAAATTGGTTTTAACTGATCAACACCTAAGTGCACATATAGGAATAATATTCATCAGGCATGGGTCAGATGAGAGGGGGGAGGATGAAATGGGTATATACACACATAATGAGTGCAAAATGTACCATCTGGGGGATGGACATGCTTGAAGCTCTGACTTGGATGGGAGAGGCAGACAAGGGCAATATACTTCACCTAAACATTTGTACCCCTGTAATATGCTGAAATAAAAAAAAAGAATGAAAAAAATTAAAATACTGCTTTAAGTCCCACCAATAGTATGCTCTTGCTCCTTTTGAAAATTATTATTTTGAACTAAATGTATATGAAAGTCCCTTCTCTCTCTGTAATCCATGTTTCTGTTGTAAAGTCCCAATGATTCAGAGTTCTCTGCCCTCTGCCCACTTATTCTACGAAGCAAAAGTTGCAAAAATAAACAACCTTCTGAGAACTCTAACATTTTATAATCGGTTTTAAAGAAATGTTTTAAATTATAAACTTAAGGGTTTTTAACTAAGGCAGTATATGTTTTTCAGATACTTTGTTAAATTAATATTTTCCATCCCATAGTTTATCACTTCATTGTTTTTATACTGATTCTAATTAAAAATATGCATCCTTACTAGGTATGGGCTTATTAAAAACATAGTTCTCTCTAGCTTTCTCATTAGGAAGGTTGGGATTAAATTAATTAACTACAGTATTAATGTAGTAACAGTTTATTGTCATACTACTTATTGTCAGATACTGTTCATTGGCATCACTTTAGTTTTCTTAAATATTGTGCTAAAATAGTGATAAGTGGTTGATATGGAAAAGCTCAAATCATTATTCAATTCTTGAGTATATGCTGCATTTTCTACATTGACTTTATGTATTTAGGAATGTATTATATTTATACTTAATATGAAATTTCATGAAGTAAAGATTTAATGAGTTTCTCTATTTTCCCAAACCCAATGCCTACGTGGCCTCTTAGACATGCCTTGTTGAAAATGTTACCCAGTTTCTCTCCTCTTTAGTGAAGAAATTTCATTGCAAAGCTAGTATTGTCTGGTTCAGTTAAAAGTATGTAGCTGAATTATGTTCCCTTAAAATTCACCTGTTGAAGCTCTAACCCCTAGTTACTTAACAATGTGACTGTAGTAGGAGCTAGATCCTTTATGGAGGAGATTAAGTTAAAATGAGGCTTGGGGGGTCCTAATCCAATCTGATTTGGAGTCCTTATAAGAAGAGGAAATCTGAATACAAAAGAGACACCAACGGTGAACTGGCACAGAGAAAAGTTCATGTAAGGACACAGGGAAAAAGCAGCCATCTGCAAACCAAGGAGAGGCCTCAGGCGAAATCAGACCTGCCAAAACCTTGATCTTAGACTTCTGATCTCCAGAACTGTGAGTCAATAAATTTTTGTTAAGCTTTCTTGTCTGTGGTATTCTGTTATGGCAGCCCTAGCTAAGGAATGTATTTAGAGATAGACAGACAGGCAGATAGATTGGAAAAAGAAGATGGATACCCGAGCCTTCCACCTAGTAGTTTTATAAAAAAGGCTGATGGTAGATTAGATTACTACTACTACCACTACTACTACTACTACTACTACTAATAATAATAATAATAATTAGATCATTAAATATGAAACATCCGATTTCAAATCAAAAGTGTAGTTTATTATCTCTCAAACAAGAAGCAGTACAATTAATGAATGTATGCACCTAAGATATTGATGCAGTTTTGCCATCCTAATGATAGATTGTTTATGCCAGCAGCGAAGAAGGCTGGAGAGCCAGTGGCAATGAAATCAGGAAAGGTGTTTTCCACAGCTTGTAGAGAATTGAATATATTTCCTGGCAGGAAGTGGTCCAAATCCTGGAAGAAGTGGTAGTCAGTTGGTGCAAGCTCTGGTAAATATGGTGAATGACAGAGAATTTCCAAGTGGACCTTCTGTAGTTTGAGCAGCGTTGTTTGTATGACATGTGGTCCAATGTTATCTTGTAAGAGAATTGGCCTGTCTCCATTGACCAGTCTAGGTTGCTCAATTACAAGCATCCTCATCATTTCATCCAATAGGTTGCAGTAGATATCACCTGTAATTGATTGACCAGGTTTCATGAAGCCATAGTGGATAATATCAGCGCTGGACCACCAAACAGACACCATTAGCTTTTATTCATGAATATTCAGTTTTGCACTATGTTTTGGCACTTCATCATTATCCAACCATGGTGCTGAACACTTGCAATTGTCAAAAACAATCCATTTTTCATCACATATCACAATACAGTGTAAAAATGGTTTGCCTTTACGTCGTGACAGTAAAGAAAAGCTTTGAGACAATTTCTCTGCTAATGCTAATTTAATTCATGCGAAACCCATCTGTCCAGCTTCTTTACCTTGCAGATTTTTTTAAATGTCCAATATTGTTGGAATAATAATGTCAAACCTTGCTGCTAATCCACGCGTAGGTTGAGATGGAGTTGCTTCCACTCCAGGTTTCAGCTCATCATTATCCATCTTGGTCTCAGGTTGCCTATGTGGCTCATTTTCAAGATTAAAATCACCAGAATGGAACTTCTCAAACCATTGATGTACTGTGAATTCATTAGCCACATCCTTCCCAAACACTTTGTTGATATGTTGAGCAGTCTGCACAGCATTGGTTCCACAACAGAACTCAAATTTGAAAATAACATGAATTTTAGACTTATCCATAGTTTCACAAAAATTTCCCTAAAAACTTTGAAAGATAGGCCGGGCACGGTGACTCACGCCTGTAATCCTAGCTCTCTGGGAGGCCGAGGTGGGTGGATTGTTTGAGCTCAGGAGTTAGAAACCAGCCTGAGCAAGAGCGAGACTCCGTCTCTACTAAAAATAGAAAGAAATTAATTGGACAACTAAAAATATATAGAAAAAAATTAGCCAGGCATGGTGGCACATGCCTGTAGTCCCAGCTACTTGGGAGGCCGAGGCAGGAGGATCACTTGAGCCCAGGAGTTTGAGGTTGCTGTGAGCTAGGCTGATGCCACGGCACTCTAGCCCAGGCAACAGAGTGAGACTCTGTCTCAAGAAAAAAAAAATTTGAAAGATAATCATAAGCTAAACCATGCATTTGAAAGAATGAGGCTATACATTCATAATATAAATAAAACAAGAAGTGTCAAAGTAAAATGTCAGAGATATCAACTGTCAAACTTAGTTCTTAAGGATATTGGACATTTCATATTTAATAACCTAATAGTTTGTTAGCTTTAAGGGTAGTGGGTGTTATTGTATCTTCACAAAGGAGCATGGTACAATGTAATATTTGGGGCCACCAAAATTCCAGATTGAGTCTTAATTCAATTTTTATACACTTAAAAATGGTAAGAGTTTTAGGTCAAGGGACAAAAATGTGTTCAGAGAATCAATGCCTCCTAATCCAAATATCAAGAATGTTCTACACTCCTCAGCCACTTGTTTCATATACAATTACCCTTAGAGTGCAGGATAGTATCTTATATCCATACTCAGTGAAGATCGGAACAGCTGGAAACTACCTTCATTCTACCATTCACCCAGTAGTCAACAAAGGTGAAAGTTGTGAGAAAAAGTTCATCCAAAGCACACAAAACTTTGGAATCCTTTAATGAGGTTTTAACAACACTTCTGTTCAAATTTAGTTAGAATATATGATGTATAAAACATTAGATTTATGCCAAATACACTATTTAATATTGACTTTACACTAAAAGATTTTCAATTTATAAAATAAATATTAATATAGTCTCATCTCTAGTATTGCTATATGCTGTTGCTGTGATAGTGCAATAACATATTAATATTATATCATACAATTTTGTGTCTTCTAAATGTATCTTTGTCAATTTTTTGCTCATCATTTTACAAATTATTGTTCTGTAATGGTGAGGTAATTCATATCTTGAATATAGTGCTGAAATGATGGACTGGTTCCCTTTTTCCTTAGCAATTACTCTTTCAAATTTTTGCATCTTCTGGTATTAATCATGTTTATTGACCCAATGTTATTATAAAGAATTCTCAGTGTTGCAATGTGTTTGCTTCCATTGTTTGTTAAGATATTCCCTTCCCCCCACCATCCCTCTTCATTACAGCATAACAATGTCTTATTGATTTTAATTGGAATTTCAAATTTTTAAATGCTAAATTATGTCAATGCACCAAGCAATAAATTACCCCCTGCTCTTAGGAAGTGACTGTACAACTACAAATATCTGGATGAAAAGAGAGAACAATTGATGTAATCATAGGAGTGTTGTATGTTCTCAACGAACATACCAAACCTCAACATGATCAAGGGATTGATTTCTGGTCCATTAAGCCAGTCTATCAAATTCAACCAAATTCAACCAAATGCATTTTTCATGCATCTTAACTGGATGACATATAGCAGGAGCTGAACAGTTAATTACTTATTTCTTCCCATTTTGATTGGAAAAACTTTGTCCACATAGGCAGGGACAATGTTTACATATACCACTGGAGAATCTGGTATTTACTTGTCTCAACTTACTTAGTTGGAGACTGGTCAATACTCCCATGTTTGGATTTGTGATTAACTTAGCCACAGAGGAACTTTAAAGAGTCCTAAAAAGGAGGTAGATTCTCACACCTGGAGTAAGAGTGGATGAGTGAGTACAAAGGTTTAAAAATCCTCTAAGAGATTCTAGAAGGTAATTCACTTAAATAAAATTGAAATCTTGAGGGGAATACCAATGGGGCCTGAAAAAAATTTCCCTAAAATATCTCCAACTCTGAAAACAGTTTTTTTTTTCCTGCAAATGTGATGTTTGAAAGTAAAAGTATAAAACTGTTTATCACCTTTAACCTAGAAATCCCCCTCTGGGAATTAACTGATTCTAAGGAAATAATGCAAATTAGTGTTTTTGTTATAATGTAATTTATAATAGTGATGAATTTAAAATAAACATAAAATAAAATATTTAATAAATTTAGTACATTAACTCAGACTACTATGTAGCTATTATGCTTTTTAAATATTATACCTGAAACAACATGACAGAGTGTTTACAATGTAAAAATGGGTATCCATATGAACAAAGCCTGGGAGGAAACTCAGAGAAGTGAAAATAATTCAAATATTGAATATTGGAAATATGAGTATGTTGATTTTTCTACCTTTTTTTTTAAAAACCAATAAATGCACATATTTTACAGAGTGTCCAAGGGTCCCAGGTCTAAACCCCACACAAAACAGGGTCATAGTTTTAGGCAGCAAATGGGATAGTTCCAGGAAGGTGGAGATGCTAAAGTCATAATCCCATCATGAGAATGGGGCAGAACCACTCAGCCCTAAATAAATGAAGCACATCAGGAAAATAGATGAAGCTGCCCACACAACCATTCTGTTTTCTAAAGCCAGACAATCTACCATTGCAGTGATTGTATTTAATCCTTTATCCCTCTGTTTAAATATTCTCCTGTCCTGGAAATCATTCTGTGTTTGTTTCCTATATGGTTTTAAGCAATGATTCTACCCCCACAGTATGCTAAGTGCCAGAATAAATATTTATGCCACTCGAGATCATGATAACATAGTAGTCTACACTTATGCACCCTTCATGTTCTAGAATGGATTATCAAAGTAAAAATACAATTTCAAGTTGGAAGCCATGGTTTCCTGTTTCATCCAGCTTATTCTGTACAAAAGTATGTTGTGTATGAATAGATTTGCTTCTTTGTAAGTTGAATCTGAGAAGAAAGTAAGTGATCCTTCTGTTTCTTACCAAGTATATTGGCATGTTTTCATGCTCTTATAAATTAATGTGTTCTTTTTGAGTGAACAGCACTGTTATTCTTTAAAATATAGCATATGTATGATAGAGGTTTGGAATGGAAGGCAGTGGTGGTAATTTAAAGGCTCTCAACATATAAGTGCTTCCATAAGCTAGCTATTCATTATGATTTCAGGTTTGTTGAGACTACCAGTAAGGCAAGAGGATCTATATTATTAGTGAGAATGGTTTAGTCTTCCTAGAGGTAGAATATATCTCTAGACTATTGAAAGTTTTCAAATCATCATAAAAATAAGTTATCTGTGTTCTATAATAATTTTCTGAGGTAATATTAATGACTACAGCCCTAAAAAAAGGAATTCAAAAAGTCTTCTCATGGAAAATTGTCAAATCAAATCTGTTCATATGTATTTTTTTTAGGTGGAAGTGAATCCTCCTGGGATAAAGATAAGATGCAGTCTCCTCTTGCTGCTCCTGGACCCCAACATGGAATTGCTCATGCAGCCCTAGCTGGCCAGCAAGGCCTTGGGGGTGCTCCTACCCTCAATCCACTGCAACAGAACCACCTGCTAACCAATAGTATGTATACTGTCCTTCAAAAACTGAGTGTGTTGAGAAAAATCCCATCTAAGACATACTAGACACCTTGGTCTGGCAGGGCTTACTCTATTTGTTCTCACTGAGTTTTAACAATTTGAAATCAGAAGGACAGATTAAAAGGGACTCATTTGAAAGTGTTCAATTCATAGACTAGAGGTAAATGGGAGGCTATGTAGCAGAGTAGATAAGAATGTTGGCTAGAGTCACAAAAAAGTGTGTTTGAATTCCATATCGTTTGAATTCTACATCACTGTTTTACTATGGAGAAGCCACTTGACTTTCCCAAGTCTCAGTTTTCACAATTACAAAGTACAGATAAAAATACACCCACTTGGAGTTATTGTGAGGGCTAAGAATAGTAAAGAAAATGCTGTTAATGGTGAATCGCATTTATAGTAAGTACTATATAAATTATAAGTATTATTATTACTTAGCAATCACACTACAGCTAATGTATAACAATTAAGGTTTAGATGATGTTTTTAGGAATTTTAAAGACTCAGAAATCTTCCTGTATCAATGCAGGTATTGTATATATTACTTGGCTAAAATCTTACCTTTCATATAAACAGAAAATCCAGGAGAGAGTTTCATTACTCCTTTCCCTCAGAATATCATTCTCCCATTAAACTCTAGGATTAAGGCAAAAGAGAAATTATAAGATATTTTAATATGATGGCACATATCTTCGTGAAATTCACCAGTTATTTAGCATACAAAAATAATGTATGAAATCTTACTTTAAAGATGCTATAATCTAAAGGATAAAAAGTCAAATACAAAATAAAATGTTAAGCAAAGGCAAATAAAATGAATGACAGAAAATTTATAAATATTACATTAAATGAAGTTTATTTTTTATTTAAAAATATAATGGAGTTACCTGCTTCTTTCACCTTACAGATTGGGGAAAAGAATCCTTATTCAATAAACGATTCTGGGAAAATTGGATAGGCACATGTAGAAGACTAGAACAGGATCTGCACCTTTCACCTCTCACAAAAATCAACTCATGGTGGATAACAAATTTAAACCTAAGACATAAAACTTATACAAATTCTAGAAGAATATGGAAAAAGTCTTACAGACATTAGCCTAGCCAAAGAATTTATGTCTGGGGGATGGACATGCTTGAAGCTATGACTCGGTGCGACAAAGGCAATATATATAACCTAAACATTTGTACTCCCATAATATGCTGAAATAAAAAAATAAAATAAAATAATAAAAACACAGTCTGAAGTGACAAAGCCAGCACCACAACCAAACTCAGGTATAGATGATATTTTAGAACTATCGGACTAGGAATGTAAAATAACTAATTAATATACCAAAAGAATGGACAAGTGTTTAAAATACAAGAACACGTGGGAGATTAAAGCAGAGAGATGGAAACTCTGAGACAGGATCAAAAGGAAATGCTAGAAATTGAAAATACTCCAACAAAATGAAGAATAACTTTTATAGGATCATTATAGAATGGAAAGAATGAGTGAGCTTGAGGATAGGTCAATAGAAACTGCAAAAACTGAAAAATCAAAGAGAAAAAGAGGGAAAGAAAAAGGAACATAATATCTAAGAACGATGTGGCAATTACAAAAGGTGTAATGTTCATGTAATGGACATAGCAGAAATAGATGAGAAATAGAAAAGAATAAAAGAAATGTTTGCAGTAACAATGGCTGAGCATTTTCCAAAATTAATGAGAAACACCAAGCCACACATCCCAGAACCTCAGAGAACACTAAGTAAGATAAGTACCAAAAAATCTAAAATCTGTATATCACAATTGAACTGCAGAAAATGAAAGACAAAGAGAAAATTTTGAAAGAAGACAGGAAAAAGTTCTTATTTCCTATACAGGAATAGAGATAAGAATTATATTGTCTTCTCTTTAAAAATCAGTCACATAAGAAGAGAATGGTATGAAATATTTAGAGTGTTGAAAGAAAAAACACACCAACCTAGAATTATGTCTCCAGTGAAATTTCTCTTTAAAAGTGAAAGAGAAATAAAAACTTTCTCACACAGGCAAAACTTGAGAGAATTTGTTACCACACCAGTATACCTACATTGCAAGAAATGTTGAAAGGTCTTCAGAGAAAAGGAAAGTGATATAATTTGGAAATTTAAATCTGCGTAAAGAAAGGAAGAGCATTAGAGAAGGAATAAATTAAGGTAAATTAAATGTTTTTATTCTTAATTAATCTAACAGATAATAATCTGTTCAAAATAATAATAATAACGTATCAGATGATTATAACCAATGGATAGGTGAAATAAATGACAGCAATATTATAAGGAATAGAAGAAAGAAATTAAGTATACTCTGTTGCAAGATACTTATACTATCCGTGAAGTGGTATGGTGATATTTGAAAATTGACTTAGATTAGTTTTAAATGTATATTCAAAACTCTAAGCAACCACTAAAAAAATTTAAATTAAGTATAACTGATATGCTAAGAGAGAGAAAAAATAGACTCATATAAGATGTTCAGTCAAAAACAGAGAAAGTCTATGTCTCTGTTCTTGTGCCAGTACCATGCTGTTTTGTTTAATATAGGCTTTTAATATAGCTTGAAGTCTGGTAGACTGCTGCCTCCCAATTTGTTCTTTTTGCTTAAGATTGCTGTGGCTATACAGGGTCTTTTCTGGTTCCATTTGAAGCGTAGAATTATTTTTTCTAGATCTGTAAAGGATGTTGATAGTATTTTTATAGGGATTGCATTAATTCTGTAGATCACTTTAGGTAGTATGGATATTTTAACAATATTGATTCTGCCAATCCATGAGCACGGTAGGGTTTTCCATCTATTTACATATTCTACAATTTGTTTTCCCAGTGTTTCATAGTTCTGCCTATATAGGACTCTCATCTCCTTCATTAAATATATCTCTAAATATTTAATTTTCTTTGACGCTATTATGAAAGGTGTTACATCTTTGATTTGATTTTTGGCTTCACTGTTATTGTCATATATGAATGCTACTGATTTTTGTGCATTGATTTTGTATCCTAAGACTTTACCGAATTTATTTATCAATTCCAGGAGTCTCTTGGTTGAATCCTTGGGATTTTCTAGATATATTATCATATCGTGAGCAAAGAGTGAGAGTTTGACCTCTTCTGCCCCCATATGGACCCCCTTAATTCCCTTCTCTTGTCTGATTGCTCTGGCAAGGACTTCCAGCTCTATGTTGAATAGAAGTGGTGATAGTGGACAATTTTGTCTGGTTCTAGTTCTAAGCGGGAATGCTTTCAATTCAATATGATATTGGCTGTGGGTTTATCAAATATGGCTTTAATAATTTTAAGGTATGTCCCATCTATACTTACTTTGTTAAGAATTTTTATAATAAAAATGTACTGGATTTTGTCAAATTGTTTTGTGCGTCTATTGAGAGAATCATATAGTCTTTGTTTGCTTTTATTTATGTGGTGAATTACATTTATAAATTTGTATATGTTGAACTATCCTTGCATCTCTGTGATAAAGCCCACCTGGTCATGATGAATTATTGTTTTGATGTGCTGTTGGATTTGGTTTGCTAAGATGGTGTTGAGGATTTTTGCATCTATATTCATGAGGGATATTGGTCTATAGTTTTCATTTTTGTGTGTGTCTTCTCCTGGCTTTGGTATCAAGGTGATATTGGCTTCATAGAATGAGTTGGGGAATATACCATCCTTCTCAATATTGTGGAATAATTTTTGCAGTATAGGTATGAGTTCTTCTTTGTAAATTTGGTAAAATTCAGGTGTGAACTCATCTGGTTCGGGACTTTTTTCTTTTTTTTGTTGGAAGATTTTTAATTGTTGCTTCAATTTCTATGCTTGATATTGGTCTGTTCAGGAACTCTATTTCTTCCTGATTGAGCATAGGGCAGTTGTGTGTTTCTAAGGATTTGTCCATTTCCTCCACATTTTATAGTTTTGGGGCATACAGATTGTCATAGTATTCCAAGATAATGTTTTGTATTTCCGTGATGTCTGTACTGACCTCTCCTTTTTCATTTCTGATTGAGCACTTTTTTGTATGTTTGATAGCCATTATTGTGTCTTCTTTTGAAAAATAACTAAAAGCTGTCTTTTTGAACATATAAACAAAATGGACAGCCCTTTTGCTAGATTGATAAGAACTAGAAAGAAATGAGCATATTAGAGTTCTTTTCTTTCTAGTTCTTATTAGTCTAGCAAGAGGGTTGTCAATTTTGTTTATCTTTTCAAAAAACCAACTTTTAGTTACTTTTCAAAAGAAGACAGAATAATGGCCATCAAACATATAAAAAAGTGCTCAATATCTCTAATCATCAGGTAAATGCAAATCAAAACCACAATGAGATATCTCCTAACTCCACTGAGAATGGCCTTTATCAAAAAGTCACAAAACAACAAATGCTGGTGTGCATGTGGAGAAATAGGAACACTCTTACACTGCTGGTTGGGCTGCAAATTAGTACAGCCCCCGTGGAAAGTAATTTGGAGATATATCAAAGAGCTAAAAATAGAAAGACCATTTGATCCAGCAATACCACTATGAGGCATCTACCCAAAAAGAAAAAAAAGATATTCTATAATAAAGACATCTGCTCTCGAATGTTTATGGCATCACAATTCACAACTGCAAAGATATGGAAACAACCCAAGTGCCCATCAATATATGAGTGGATTAATAAAATGTGGTATATGTATAGCATGGAATACTATTCAACTACAAACACAATGGTGAACTAGTACTTCTTATATTATCCTGGATAGAGCTTGAGTCCATTCTTCAAAATGAAGGATCACAAGAATGCAAAAACAAGCACCACATGTACTCACCATCAAAATGGTACTAACTGATCAACACTAAGGTACTCACATGGAAATAATATTCATTGGGTGCCAGTCAGGTGAGGGGATTGGGAGTGAGTAAACTCAAAATCCATGGATGTGAAGTCCACCGTATGGCGGAAGGGCATGCTTGTAGCCCTGGCTTGGATGAAACAATGTCATTATATGTATCCAAAATGTATGTTGTACCCCAATAATATTCTGAAATAAAAAAATAAAGAAGGGAAGACAACAAAATTGTGGAGGATGAGGAAAAAAATAAAAAATAACAAGGGCAACATACAGAATACAGTAACATATATGGAAGGTAGTTATTCAATTATATTAACATTCACTTTAAATGTGAATTGTGTAATACACCAATTACAAGAGAATGGCTAGTGTTCTGGTGACCTCGGGTGTCAGTACTTTTTGCCTTTATTCAAACATGAATACCATTTCTATAAAATCATGTGTTGTGCAAAACAAAACCAACACATTTAAGAGAATGTCATAATGGATAACAAAACAAGACCCAACTATATGTTGTCTATATGAAACTTTAAATATAAAGACACAGATTGATCAAATGTAAAGAGATAGGGTAATATATGCTATGCTAAAGTAAGCAAAAGGAAACTGGAATAGCAATATTAATTTCACACAAAGCCAACTTCAGATCAATGAAAATTGTCAAGGATAAAGAGGAGCGTTACATGATGATAAAAGGGTTAGTTCTCCAACAGCACACAATAAACCTTAAAGTGTTTGTACTTAACAACAGAACATCAAAATATGTGAGTCAAAAACTTATAGAACTGCAAGGAAAAAATAGATGAATCCATTATTAGAGTTGGAGACATCAACATCCATCTATCAGTAATTGGCAGATCCAACAGAAAGGGCATAGTTGAATTGAACAACACCATCTATCAACTGTATCTAGTGAATATTTTAAAATACTTCATCCAACAAAAGAAGAATACATATTCTTCCTAAATACATATGGAACATTCACTAGGATAGAACACATTCTGGGCCATAAGATACACTTTAATACCTTTAAAAGTGTATAAATCATACAAAGTGTGCTCTCAGTCATAATGGAATTAAACTACAAATCAATGCAGAAAGCTGTAAAATCAAACAATATTTGGAGATTAAACAGTACACTTCTGAATAACATGCATCAAAGGAGAGCTCTCAAGAGAAATTTAAAAGTATTTTAAAGTAAATGAAAATACAACTTATCAAAATTTATGGGATGTTGCAAAAACAATGCTTAGTGGAAAATTTAGCCTTGAATTAATATATTAAAAAGAAGAAAGAGGTAAAATCAGTAACCTAAATCTCCACCTGAAGAAACTAAAAAAAAAATGAGAAAATTAAATCTAAAGTTAACAAAAGAAAAGAAATGATAAAAATTAGTGCAGAAATTGATGATACTGAAAACAGGAAATCAATACCAAAAAAAAAAAAAATGGAACCAAAAGCTATTTCTTTCACAAGACCAATAAAATTAGTAAATTTCTAGCCAGGATAACTAAAAAAAAAAGAGAAAAGATACAAAGTACTAATATCAGAAAAGAAAGAGGGACCATCACTACTTATCCCATGGACATTAAAAAGGTAATAGAGGAATATTCTGAACAAATCTATGCCCACAACCTGAATGGAATAAGCCAATTTCTTAAAAAATATAATCCATCAATACTCATATAAAAAATAAATAATCTGAAAAATTATACATATATACACTAAATAAATTGAATTTATAATTAATAACCTTCCAAAATAGAAAGCACCAGGCGCAGATGGGTTCAGAGATGAATTCTACCAAACATTTAAGAAAGAAAATATACCAAGCATCTACAATCTCTTCCAGAAGATAGAAACAGAAGGAATATTTCCTAACTCATTCTATGAGACTTGAATTACCAAAATACCAGAGAAAGACAGCACAAGAAAGAGAGATTACAGACCAATATCTTTCGTGAACATAATATAAAAATCCTTAACAGCATGTTAACAAATTGAAGACAACAATGTATAAATAAAATTTCACCCTATGACCAAATGTGATTTATTCCAGGTATGCAAGGCTCGTTCAACATTCTAAAATCAGTTAATGTAATCTGTCACATCGGTAGCCTAAAGAATAAAAATCATATGATCCTAACAGTAGATGCTGAAAAAACATCTGACAAAATATAATATTAATTCATAATAAAAACTTTTAGAAAATAGAAATAGAGAGGATCTGCTTTAACTTGAAAAAGATCATCTGCAAAATGCTACTGCTAACATGATACTTAATGGTGACAAACTAGATGCTTTTCCTCTAAGATCAGGAATGAGACAAGAATGTCCCCTCTCACCACTCCTATTCATCATTGTACTGGAGGTCCTATTTAACACAATATGATAAGAAAAGGAAATAAATTTATACAGATTATGAAAAAGGGAATTGTCTTTGTTCAAACATGACATGATTGTGTAAAAAACCCCAAAGATTTCATAAAAAAGTCTTCTAGAACTAATGAGGGATTATATCAAGATTGTAGGATACAAAGTCAGTATACTAAAATTAATTGATGTCTTATATACCAGCAATGAACAATCACAATTTGAAATTAAAAACACATTATTTACATTAGCAACAAAAATTAAAATACTTAAGTATAAACATAACAAATTATGTATAAGATCCACAGAAGTAATACTATAAAACTCTGATAAAAGAATATCTAAATAAGTGGAGAAATATTCTATTTCATTAGGATATCAGTTCTCAACTTGATCTATAGATTCAATGCAATCCCAATCAAAATATAAAGAAGTTATTTTGTGGATATTGACAAACAGATTCTAACATACTAAGCAAAAATCCCAAAATAACCAACACAATATTGAAGAAGAACAAAGTTAGTGGACTACTTCATGATTTACCATAAAACTACAGTGATAAATACAATATAGTATTCACAAAGGAGTAGACAAATAGATTCATAGAACAGAATAGAGAGCCTATAAATAGATCCACACAAAAACAATTAATATTTGATGAAGGAGCAAAGACAATTAAATGGAGAGATCATGATTATTTGAACAACTTAACAGTGAAACAATTGGAAGTCCACACGCAAAAAAAAATGAACCTAAACACAGACCATATGCTCTTCACAAAAATTTGCTCAAAATGGATCATGGACCTAAATGTAAATTGCACACTCTAAATCTATTAGAACATAAT
>CAUYSK010075292.1:0-92364 GCA_963575035.1 Avahi laniger
TGTTTTTACTTTATGTAGAGAGGAGTTCTCACTATTACCTAGGCTGATCTTGTGTTGCTCCATGAATTAATATCAAAGGTGTTTGCAGACAGGATTTGTCTTAGGAGTTTTGCAGAGCTTTGCCCTGAAGGAATATGTGAACGTGTTGGTTTGCATTTCAAATGCTGTTACACTCGGAAGGGTGTCTCTGAAAGACAGTAGCGGCTGTATCCCACAAGGCACCACGTTTCTCAGACCTAAAGGTTTGGATTTGCTTTGTAAAGCACAAGTGAATCTGTTAAAAACCACAGGCTGAGAGCTGACAGTGGAGTGCCCCCCAGAAACAGACAGCTGCCCAAATGGCTAAAAGCAAAGCTCTTGTTTAAACCACTCTAGACTACCTGTCTCCATTCACAATAACCTAATAAATGTGGAGCCAACATATCTCTGTTTAGTCCCTCTGTTAAATGATAATCTTACCTTAGAACTTAGAAGTTAACCTTTGAAAGATTTTGTAACTGTTTGTTCACGTAGATAGAATTAGTTAAAGAATCTGTAGAAGCCTTCTGTAGAAGCCTTTTGAAAAGCTGTTAACCTGAGAGGAACTACCTGCTGTTATGCAAATCTATTACCCCTGGCAATTATTCACTATTCCCTATAAGTTACCACGTAAGACCTCATCCGGGGCTTTTTGAGACCCACGGAGAAGGTCTAGGCCGCCTGAGATCCCACTTTGCCTATAATCTTTATAAACTTATAAAACTATATCTTTGTCTCTGTGTATTCTTTTATTTGTTCCATTTCCTATTTTTCTCTATTATTTTCTTATCCCTTGCAACTCTACCAAAGGGACCCAGTTTTTTGCTGGGAGCTTAGCTGCCTCCCCACAATCTTGAACTCCAGGCTTCAAGCAATCCTTCCACTTCAGTCTCTCAAAGAATTAGGATTACAGGCCTGAGTCACTGTGCCCAGCCCCTCAGTATTTTCTTATGAGAAATGTCTGCTCATAGTTTTGGGATTTTGTTTATTAGAAGCCCATTTGTGTGGATACAATTTTTAATAATAGCTCTTTGCTCTATTTCTGATCTATTTTTAATTTATAATTTTGTCATTTTTCTTCAGTAGTTTCCTTCTTGAAGTAGTCAAAACTGTTACTTTCAATAGTTTTACCTACCAAGCAAACTTTAATGCTAAAAAAAAGAAATTTCCTCTCCAGACAGATGGAGTAAAAATCCATTACTAATACTCATTAAAATTTATATTTCTTTAAAGAAATATTTAGCTAGTATGGAATTTGTTTGCATGTGTAATATAAGATATGAATCTCAACATGATTCTTTCTAGTTTATAATCAGTTTTGCCACCAGCTTTTACTTAATTTTACTTGCAGTATCATAATATTGGGTGGGGTGTTGCATGTGTGCGAATACATGTGAAGTTACTTGAATTTTTATAAAATTCTTTTTTAGCTATTAGTGTACATTGCAGGTATTTTCTTTATATCAAAAATGTATTTTGTTAAATAAAATTGTAATATTTGATGGAAAATAATCAGTGTGCTTTTCTAAATATAATTTTATACTTTCAACTCCTTTTCTAGGTAAATTTATGGTCTTGCTGAAATTTTGATTGATATTACTTAAAATCTAAAATTAATCTGGAGATAATTTTCAAATTTCTGCTATTAAGTTTTCTAAGCAGAACCATATTGACTCTCACATTATTCAAGTTGTTTGTATTCTTAAAATTTACTGATTCTCAATACCTTACTAATTTTATTTTTAGATATTTTTGAGATTTTACCAAAGTAAATGGGATTTATTATTTCATATTTTTGCCATATTTGTAATCATACTTGATTTCTGGCCTGATTATTCTAACCATTCAGAAATGTGTATGTAATTCATCCAGTAAATATTTATTTTTCACATATTAATATATATCATACATTATTCTAAATACTGGGGATATGGCAAAGCCTGCCCTCCTGGAGCTTGCATTTCCCTTGAGGAAAGATTGGAGAAAGAAACAATCAATAAATATCACACTATCAGACAGTAACAGTAGTAGGAAGAAAATGAAGAAAAAGAATAAGAAAGATTCTGAGTTAGAGAACTTTGGATATTATAATCAAGTAAAGGCCTTCAGAGTTTTTACTCCATTTCTAACCAATTTATTAGATTTAAAAAATCATTTGTAATTTTTTTTCCTAGTTAATTATCTACCATTATACATTTAAAGTGTTTTTTATATCATTAAAATTCAAGGCTCAAGCCCTGATCATACACTTGATAAAGCTTTTTTTTTTTTCTGTTATTCTATGCTATGATTCTCACCTTTCTGTTTGGTTAATATTCCATTTTTGCTAAAAAGTATTCGTCCTGTTCTCGTGAGATGTAGCTCTTTTCATGACCCAGATTATTTCAGGCTAATTGGTGTGATATATAGTTAATTTACCACCTCTTCCTTAAGTGAGACAGAATTCTCAAATTATTATGCTGCACTTTTTCCATACTTCTATCTTTGAAAAACTTTTTCTTAAAATGTGTATTATTTTATCACATTGAAGAATGTAAGCTGAAATAATCATAAGCATCTACTAATGATAATTTAGGTATTTGTTTGGCACTCTTTTGAGTATTCCACATGTTATTTTATTACTTACTTTACACAATGGATTAATGAATGGCATCATTACCCACTTTTACAGATGAGAAACCCAATTCACAGAAAGGTGAAGTAACCTTTAAATGTATCACAGTTTCTATACTACAGTGAATTTCACATGCTAAATGAAGCATTGACTCCTGAGAGCATACTTTTACATTTCATTCCATACTGTCTTTAAAAATGTAGACTATTTGGAAATATAAGTGTTCTAGGACTTTAAAATTGAGTCTGACAAGCAGATCCTGACACAATCTATTTTAATTTTCACTTAAATAACTATTAATATAGAATAAAGGGACTAGATGGAGAAAATAATAAAAGAACAGAGCTAAAAAAAATAACAAAAGGAAAAAGAAAAGGAATCTGGGATGCCTTGAGTAACTCTAAAAGCAACTGAGGTCAATTAAGTAAGAACAATACATTCTCCATATTTCACTTTTTGGCATTATTGGGCTTTACCTCATAAAATGGATGCCTCTGGAAAAACAAATAATAAGAAAAGAAATAAGGCACTCTAAATGTCCCCAACTTGAAAAGTAACAGTTTAAAACAAGTTAGATAGCTACTCTCTACTGTCTGGCTACAACTTTTGGTCCATCTGAAGTTTTTTCTCCATTATGTATCTTTCTACTTCCATTTAAGTTTATGATTTCCAGAGAACAATGGTAAGACATGGGAGTAGATGGAATGACTGGCATTAACATAATACCTCCTGGGAACTTTTCCAAGCAGATTGTATGTTCCAAAAGGGCAGAATTTTTATTCACTTTATTTACTGATAAATCCCTATTACTTAGCACATGTAAAATAGTAATTAAATTTTGGATAAAAGGTGTATAATGTTTTAGGCAATGTTCGAGACATAGAACTTCCTGTCAACAGTAGACACTAGGTGTTTTAGTATTTCTATGTACTGTACTGGAATATTAAGCCAGCAGCAGTAGAAGGCTATACTCTAATAAAGGCAAAGAGTAAAACAATCTGGGAATTCTTTCTACATCCAGTGACTCTACATTTAGATCTGAGAACAAACGTTAGCCTCATTTCACCTAAGCCAATCCTCATGTTCACTTCCATAGGTCAGCAATGCTCTGGTTTGTTCAATGGTCAAGGATAAAACAAGGGAATAAAAAAGCTATATGTGGTAAACAAATAAACTGAAAAAGTAGTGAAAAGAGAGAACTGCATTAAAATATAAGAACATGCACCTTGATTCCTGTGAATTTAAAGAAACTTTTTTTATATATTTTCAAAATAATATGACTAGTTGTCCTCTATGAAACAGAAGCAGAAAATTATAAGAGAATAACAATACAAATTAGTGGGAAAAGTAACAGAAGCTAAAAATGCTATCGCAGAATTAAACACTCTTTAGAAGTAGTAAAGTGCAGAACTGACAAAGTGGTAACGTGAATTAATGATAGAGAGAATATCTTCCAGAATGTATAAGAAAACTTCAGAAAAAGAGAACAAAATAATATATCTGGAGAAGATGACTGATATTCATCGGAGTTATTATATAGATGCATTTTTGTTTAGGGAGCTAGTTTTTCTGCATATTAAATTTGCTAACTCTCATTTTAGTTCATTTCTTCTCATGGTTCATAGATTTGGATTGTGATCTTCTCTTAGTATGATTGATTGCATGCTCATACACATGGCATATATTTTTTTTTGTGGACATTCCCAGCTGAAAATAGAAGTTTAAATTTACTTCTCCTTAGGCCTCAAGACTTTGTACTTACTCTAGTCAACTTTTAAATTAATTTCTTGGCTTGCTGAGAACAACCCATGTAGAAAGATACTGTGAATTCTGACCTCATCTCACACCTTTTCATAACATAGACCAGGGCTGGTTTATGGCATTAATATAATACTCCTTACACCGAGAGACTTCTCAGTTTTCTATATCAACATATATTTTATTTATAATCAGAATGTATTAGAAAGAAATTATACTTTTAAATAGATAGATTAAGACCCTACTTTTATAAATATCTTAGAAAAATTCATAATAAAAAAGTAGTCATTTCTGGTGGTATGATTATGACGTGTTTAGTAATTTATATTTTTCTTCATTTTTCATAATTTCAACAAAGAAGATTTAATAAATAGGAAAATTAATATTTTAAACATATATTTTAATAATCAGGGTTCTTCAGAGAAACAGAACCAATATGATATGTGTGTGTGTGTGTGTGTAGAGAAAGAAAGAGAAAGACAGAGAGACAGAGACAGATATTTATTATAAGGAATTCACTCATGCAATTATGGAATCTCAGAAGTCCTATGTTCTGCCTTCTGCAAGCTGGAGACCCAGAAAATCCAGGAGTACAGTTCCAATCTGAGTTTCAAGGTCTAAAAACCGGGAGAACCAGTGGTGTAAATTCTAGTTCAACTTTAAAGGCTTGAGAAGTAGAGAGTCAATAGTGTGAATTCCAGTACAAGTCTGAAAGCTTGAGAAGGCCTATTTTCCAGTTCACACAGTGAGCAGAGAGAATGATTTCTCCTTCCCTCTGACTTTTTGTTCTATTGAGACCCTCAATGGATTAGATGATGTCCACCTGCACTGGGTAGGGTAATATATTTTACTCAGTCTACTGATTTAAATCATAATTCTCTTCCAGAAACAGTCTCACAAACACATCAGAAATAATGTTTAACCAGATATCTGGGCACCTTGTGATCCAGTCAACTTGACAAGTAAAATTAATCTTTACACATAATAATACATTTTGACAACAATGAATACACTTCAAAGAAATATTTAAAAATTGTGTCAAGAATTTACTTATTCAATAAGTATTTATTGAAGTTTACTAAGGGGTGACCACTGTGATAATAGCTGAGACAGAAAGGTAAAGGTGATAGAAAAGAGTCTTATTTTCATGAGATGCCGAGTTGTTGGGGCATAAAGACACAAAACCCAGATGCAAATGAATATTGACTTCTACTTTAAAATATAAATATATTTTTTAATTTAAGAATATATAATATGCTAATCTTAGTCTGGGGTGCATCTATGCTTCACTTATAAAGATGTTATTTAAGCTGATGATTGAAGGATGAATAGGAGTTTCTCAGGAAAAATTACATGGCCTGGTTCTATTCTAAACTAGTCATTTGACTATTGAGTAATTTGCCTAATGTCCTAATCTCTAAATATACCAAATCATTATATTTAATCTACCTACTATACAGGATTGTTTTATTAAATTGGCATTTTAGTCTGCTTGGGTTCTATGACATTATACCATAGACCCGGTGACTTAAAAAACAGATATTTGTTTCTCCCACTTATAAAGGCTGATAAGTAGAAGCTCAAGGTTCTGGTATGGTTTTGTTTTTGGTGAGGGCTTTCTTCATGATTTTCAGACAGTTGCCTTCTTGTTGTGTCCTTGCAGAGAACAAGAGCTCTGCTCTTTTTTCCTCTTCTTGCAAAGGGATCAGCCTTATTAGATGAGAACTCCATCCTTATAATCTCATTTAACCTTAATTACCTCCTTAAAATGCCTTAATTTCAATATAGTTATGGGGTGTTAGGGGTCCAACCTATGAATTTTGGCAAGACACTCTGTCCCTGCCCTCCCACACCCTCAAATTCATGCCCTTATTACATGTAAAATCCATTCCTTCCATCCCAACATCCCCCAAAGGCTTAACTTATTACAGCATCAACTCTAAGATCTAAAGTTTAAATTTTCATCTAAACATTATATAAATCAGATATGAGTAAGATTTAAGGTATAATTCATCCTGAGGCAAAATTCTTCTCCAGCTCTGAAGCTATGAAACCAGACAAGTCATGCACTTTCAACATGCAATGGCGGAAAAGACATAGGATAGACGTTTTTATTCCAAAGGGAAGAAAGAGGAAAGAAAGGAGAAGGACCCTAAACAAGTTCCAAACCTGGCGAGGCAAATTCCATTACAGTTTAAGACTTGAGAATCATCCTATTTGGCTTGATGCCCTGTCTTCTGGATACACTGAGGTAACAATCCTGCCCGTGTGACTCTGCTGTGCGAGCATCATGCTTCTGACACTCTGCTAGAAGGGAATCCCACCCTCAAGGCTCCAGGCAATCCCACCCTTGCAACGCTATTTGGAGGCTGTCTGGCCTATTAAAACGGAGGCAATAGCCCCACCCTCTGAAAGTGAAGAGGCAGCCCTGATCATCTATGAATTGCCTTCTGGGTCATCGTCCCTTTTCTTGGATAATAGTGCATGTTTGCACCAGAATATTTCTATGGTCAGGCCCTGTAGGATCTAAGAAGTCTGACAGGATTCCTTCATTTCGTTTTGTTTTTTCTAACCTCTTTAGTTTCAGCTGGCAGTGTTTCTGCTGCTGTAATTCTATCTCTATTCCTGACTTCTGTGGAAATGACTGATCAAATCCATGGGTGCACCTGTGATCTCTTTATCAAAGAGCTGTTCAGCCACACCCTTAGTGTTCTTTTCAGAACAAGCTCTCTCCTTTCTTTTGTAACACAGACAAACTGGAAATTATTCAAATCTCCAAATTCTGGTTCCTTTTTACCTAACAATTCCTTCTTCAATTCATCTCTCACCTTTCACTATAAACAGAAAAAGAACCTAAGCTGCACCTTCACTGATTTGCTTCAAAATTTCTTCCACTGGAGATTTCATTGCTTACAGTTTCTACCTTTCACAAAACACTAGAACACAATTTAGCTAAATTCTTTGCTACTTTGTAACAAGGTTTGACTTTCCTCCTGTTTCAAATAACCTGTTCTTCATTTTGATCTGAGAGCTCACCAGAATTTCCTATATAATCTGTATTTCTACCACGCACCTTAAAACTTTTCCAGTCTCTACTCATTACCCAGTCCTAAAGGCACATTTTTATGTATTTGTGTACGGGAACCCGACTTCTCCATACCAAATCTGCCTTAGTCTTCTTGGGTTGCTACAACAAATACCACAGACTGAAGGGCTTAAACAACAGAAATTTCTTTTCAGATTTGGAGGCTGGCAAGTCCAATATCAAGGTTCTGTTAGGGTTTTATTTCTGGTGAGTGCTTTCTTCCAGTCTTGAAGGCAATCATCTCACTATATCCCCACATGGTGGAGAGAGATTTGATGTTTCTTCCTCTTCTTCTTTTAAGGGGACCAGCTCCATCAGATCAGAACTATACCCTTCTAACTTCATATAGATAGCCCTTAAGGGCTCTATCTCAATATAGGTATGGGGGTGGGTGTGGGTGGTAGGTAGGGATTTAACATATGAAGTTGGGAGAAACACAATTCAGCCTATAATGATAGGACATTTTTCAATGTATTGCACAAGAATATTTTCAAGAATATTAGCTACTATACTATATTAGCTCAGATAACTCCTGTGGAGTATGATCAGCAGAGAAAACAATGCATGTGAAGTCCCTGGTGTGAGAAGAAGTTTGACCAATGCGATTGGAACATCATGAGAACTCGTAGGTTTATGAGGATGGCCAGTACATGCAGTGCCATGTAGAATCTGGAAAAGTCTTAAAAGTATTTATATCTTGGGAAAAATGGGCAGCAGTTAGGGAAGTAACATCATCAAAGTTGAATTTGAAAAGTATTCTGAATTATTTTAGGGACTATAAAATAGGGAAAAAAAGGGTGGATGCTAGACCAGAGAAGGGAGACAAATAATGGGGATTTAGGATACAAGGTATTGCTATACAGAAAAAAAAACAAAAAAACAAAAAAACAATTTAAAGTTCACCCATTGAGGAATAGCTATTATCAACCTTGCTATGTTAAATTTTAGTATTTTTGTATGCTCTAAAAATAGCTTTTAATAATATTTTTTAAAAATTGGATAACAAACATTTTCGCAATGCCATACTGAGGGAGATAATATTTGAAATAATGTTTCTAGTTATGTAAACATCTTTATATGTACATGAGTCTTGTGGGTGCACAGATGCATGTGAAATATACATATTTAAGAATAATACGAACACACAAAGTAAACGCAATAAAATATGAATGTGAAATTGCATATTTGATATTCATTTTAAATATTAAAATAACATTTAATATATTAATTATTATTTCTGGAAGACAAATTTTATTTTTTCAATCTGCTTTTGTTACAACTCCAAGTGTTTCATAATGTATGATCTGCTTAAATTTCTAAAATTTTATGATGCTTATGTATTTTATTAATTATATACATCTGGTACATAAAGTTAGAAGCTTTAGATTGAAAGATGTGCTACTACATTCAATATCTAAGTATGTTGTAACTCATATTGTATTATATTATTAGGTGTTATGTATGTTGTAGCTATGTCTTGATTTCATGGTTTTGGTGAGACTAATGAAGTTGAGAAGTGGAGCAAAAATAATAATAAATAATAAATAATAAAACAAAATTTAAAACGTTCTGATTTTTACATTTTTTACTTTCATTTTATTAGTACAATCCTGAAATTATAAATATCTTACAAAGGTGAAAATTAAACAAGGAAATTACTTTACAACTCTTAGAAGTAGGATGGAAATTCTATGGCATAAAGAAACGGTTCGAAATAAAAAAGCCTGTGGTTGATTCTTAGTATCCTACCAAATGGCCACAGTGTTATGATTGGGTTGACTAAGGCTCATTTTCATTATTGGTAAATAAATTTGAAAATAAGCCCTATTCTACCTACTGCACATATTGTGAGGAAGAGGTAAAATAATGTGTACACATTACTTGGAAATTATGTGTTACATAAACTGAAAAATCTTTGTTTTGACAATGAAATTAATTATCACAGGGAAGCAAAGAAAACAATAAGTAGATTATATTGAAAATATGCAACAAATAATTAAGAGTCATATAAGGAAAGCCAAATACTAAATAAACCAATTTTATTTTCCTTGGAATTAACTAATATCTCATACTCATGTACTTCTAATAATAACTAACAAATTAGTTAACTTCCTCCCTAATGGTTTGGAGGATAAAGTCCATTTGATCAAGGACCTCATTAGTAGATTTTAAATTATTTTTGTTGTAGCAACATAAGTTATCAACTCTACATAAGTAGCCTGGAAATAAAGTAAATCTACTCAGTTTAGATGTGATATGATCTGAATCACATTCATATTTAATTCACAATTAATATGTTTTATTAAATTAATATTATACTAAGTATATGCAAATATAATGTGCAAACTTGGCGTAATTGTAGTCAATATAATTGATTAAAGAAATGACAAAACTCAACTAAACTAAACTAAAAAAGATTCATAATGATTAAAGGGCAGTTGAATAATATTTATCTCTGAGTCTCTTCATTGTCAAAGCAAGATTAAAAATTAATTAGTGTCATGCATTTTCTATTGTTAATAAAAATCACATGTGGTTTTAAACTGATCTCTTTATTCTCTGCATAATCAGACAACATTCTATTAAACTTTTAAATACATGCATGTAAACTTTTGGATTTCTCTTTCTTCTGAACTGTGGTCAAGAATGACAGCATACTTCCTTTGTAAAACACACAGGGACAGATATGGAATCTGGAGGAAAGAGCTTCCATCATTTTGCACTTGATGCTACCTTCTCTTGCACTTGATCTTAGTTTCTTCGTTAACCTTTCTGGGCCCAGTCCAACCCAACTCCTTCCTCAGAGGCCCTGAAATGACTTTGGTAGGGGATCATTTATTTTCTGTATCCTATTTCAGACTTAATAGCCCTAATAATTTTGAGGAACCTAAAGTAGTTTCCTTAATTTGTTCATGGTCAATCAGGTACAAATCTATACATGGCTCATTTTCTGCATAATGAGCAGGGTCAGATTAAGATATCTAGATGTCCTAAGCATAGAAAAAATAGACATCCTTATTTGGTGTAACATTACAAAGTAAACGCTAACCCCCAACATGAATTTGAAGAAATATCATATCATTTCTTCTGTTTATTTCTTAGCATGTTTTGAAATACAAGCTATAAAATTCTTTTAATGTTTTCTAATGTTTATGCTAATTCTTAGCTGGTATACAAGTATACGATTATTATATCTAATAAGGAATGCAACCTGGGTTATATTAGACTCATCATATCTGTATCTCTATCAGTTCCACTGCATGTTTCTCACTCTATCAACCTCTGCATTCTTGCAGTGTATCCCTGAGCTATGATGAGAACTATTAAAAAAATAAAAAACAATTTTAATGAAATAGGGGAAACTATTTGTAGTAAATTAACATTTTTTCTCACACAAATAAATTTTTTAAGATATGCACTTTAACTCACTGATATGAAATATCTTTGTCAAAATATCTGAGTCCTTTTTACACAGTATTAATCACACGATCAGTACCTTTAATTTAGTGACAGCAAGATTTCTGAATTTGATTTACTGACATTTTCCCCACCATTTGTAGCTAAATTGATTACTTCTGTCACAACTTTTTTTTCTGAAAATAAAAAATTAAGTATATATTCCATAAACTTTATATAACTGTTTATTTTTAAAAATTATATTGTAGTTCTTGTTTTCAAGAGTCACATCATGGCAAAAGATAAATAGATTATGACTATTACTCTTTTTTGGCTAAAGAGCCCACAAATCATTTAATAATGCCAAAAGTAAGCTATTCTGTTTTCGAAGCTTTAATTGTCTATAAAATTAGATTTTATCTAGTAAAGTGTATCTGGTTGGGAATGTGATTTTTATCTTCTTATTTTAGATATACTTTGCATAGGATTCATCTGACACAGATATTCTGAAACATTTGAATACTATGGAGTTATTTCATAGCTAGTGTGCTGAGTCAATTAAATGGGTACTAAGAAATATGTCTTATTACTTTATCTGTTCACTTTTCAATCCAAGAAAAACAGGGAACAATTGTATGCAAAATACTTTCTGGATGTCCTATGACTCATAAATTGAAAATAAACTCAGAATCAGAACTTAAATTTTTCTAATTATGCATTAGTAATTCAGCATGATTTTAAATATTAAATGCAAACCACTTAAATTCAGGAATATTAATGCAAAAATGCAAAAAATGACATTTCTTTTTGGAAAGAATAGAAAAAATTCAGCCAACAATTTTTTAATCTACTTTCATCAACTAACTTTTGCTGATTTCATAATTATAGTTTATTTTTATTGAGATAGTATATGCTGGTTATGATGCTATGTACTTTACCTGTGATCATTTTGCTTAATGTTCATAACAATCTGATAACATTGTTCCTACATTGGATTATTACCCCCATTTTACAGATGAAATGACTGAGACCTGTAAAAATAAAATGGTTTGTCTGTGATCACTCAGGTTAGAAGTAGGTTAGGTGACTGTTTTAGAATACCTCCTAAATACATCTGAATCATTCTTAAAACTTACACATAATTTCCTGGGAGTTGATGAGAGGGGTATGGAATTGACATGTTATCACAAAAGTTATAGTTCCCAGAAAGACATACCAAGCTCTACAATCTGGTAACTACTAGACACATGTAGCTATCAAATACTTGAAATGTGGTTAGCCCAAATTGAGAAATATTTAAATGTAAATACACACTGGATTTCAAAGACTTAGTATGAAAAACAATGTAAATTATGTCAAAATTTTTTTAATTTGATTATATGTTGAGGTAAAAATATCTTGGATATATTGTATTAAGTAAACTTTATTAGTAAAATAATTTAGTGTATTATTGTAGGTATCTAGGTATTTTGGTGGCTATTTTTCATTATTAAGTTGGTTTATATATGAATTATCTCTGCTTATACTTTTGTTTTCTTATATGCATTTTGATTTGTTTCAAAGATCTTAAATTCCTAAAAAAAAGAAAATATGCCTTCTATTTAATTTTTAGCAATTCATCTACTGACTTGAAATATTGAAGGCAGGCTGGTTCATGGCTGTGTGATAAACCAACTTATTGGTACCAGTCACTTCCCTCCTTCTTTCTTGGTAGGGGTAATCTCATGATTATATTTGAGCAATCCTTACTTTTATAAACAACCATGTGCAACCAATTATAACACCGCCATTTCCTTAACAAAGATGTGTTTATAAATTGGCCCGTGATGCAATGCCATCCAGAAACAGGAGTATTTTTGTTTTTATTTTTGTTTTTGTTTTTGTTTTTTTTTTTGAGAGAAATCTTGCTAAGAGGATTCTGGGAAAATTTTTTGAGATAAAAGGAGATTATGGTGGTGGGAGAACAGGCAGCAAGAAAGAGAATCTGTCTGTCTTGATTGGACACTTTGCTTGGATATGGCAAGGCCTCTTCTCCATTACAAAGAGAATAGCTATTTGTGAAGCTCCTGATGCCATTAGTTATTTGACAAATTTGGCAGCTACCTCACAGCTGGACTCATTGTTATATGAGATAATACATTTATTTATTTAAATTTTTTGACATGTGCTTCAATTTTTTAAAAAATCTGCATTCCAAAAACATTATAAATGATATAACCAACCTCTTCAAAGATGGAACAATACTTACAATTAAATGCTACTGTGCACCAAGAAGAACATCATTACGACACTCTCAGGATCATCCTTGACAGATTAAATATAAAAGGTTTTTATTCACTCACAAGTTGAATAATAAAGATAAGAGGTCTACTTATACAGAATATCACCTCATATAGCCAATGACCTATAAATGCCTTGAACTATGTTCACAAAACAGATAGAAAACAGATGTAACACCTCAGAAGGGCTAAAAACACAAGTATGCAAGTGTTATCATTTGATATACTTGGCACTTTGCTATTTTATTAGCAATCTAAGCTTTTCTGGTAGCAGGTTTCATAAATATATTAGGAATGACAAACAACTGTTCTCCAGTAGCCCAATCAAAGTAATAATCTGATTAATAGCAATATCACAATTCAAGGAATGTTCAAAACAGATAATTTTTGGAAAGGTCTATTTTGAGCATCAGTACCCACACTCTTATGAGATAATTATTTAAAGCTCAGGATAACTATGGCACTCAAGTGTTCTATCCCTTTTCTTAATGTATTAGGTTATTTTGATTTCTGCCCACATAATCAAATTAGAAAACCAAAGGCAAAATAAGCCAATATTTTACTATGTCTAACTAAAATATGATGCTTTTTAAAGAAAGGAATGTTTATTTTTTTACAAATCCATACATTGCCATATATTTCCAAAGTGAAGACGAAGATTGAGCAGCAATATATAATATATGGCAATCGATATTATCCCAAAATGACAGGGGCTGGATTTACTATAAACTGTTATTAAAAAAAAATAAGAACAGCCCATTCAGACATTTTCATTAATCTTAATATCCTTAATAATCAGATATTTTATGATTTCATCCTAAATTCACTGCAAATCCTCACAATTTATAGATCCAATCACATCTAAGATTATGTCTTTATATGTTTCATTGAGTGCATTTTTCTGGTAATGATATACTTGCATTTTTATTGTATTTCTTTGTTATTTAGTTTGGAACTTTGTTTTCCTTTGTGAAGATGTGCTTTTTATATATATGCTTTTAGTCTACCTAAGTATTTATATTAATATAAATAAAATACATAGCCAAAGGCTTAAAGTAAATATATTTTTTCTAAACTATAATACAAAATCACATGATTCTGGGATTCAAAGAACTATAAATGATATTTGCTATAAATTCCTTATTTTCTAATGAGAAATTGTCACAGAGAAGACGATCGAGCCTGTGGTAGCAATATTAGAATAAGAAAATAACTCCTGATATGCCCAGCTTGAATAGTTTCATAAATAATCACCTAAGTGTGACAATCCTTTTGTTTTGGATTTTCCAAACTATCACAACTTTAAATATCATTCCCCCAAATTTAAGGATTCTGTGGCTAAATGTGAATAAATTGCCTCAAGTCTATCCAATCAAACTTCTTTGGAACCCATGCATAATCATCAGTCTACCTGCTTCACCTAGATTAATTTCACAACAGTTCTTTTCTTGACCTGGATTTTCCTCTCTCCCACATAGGCAGACCTCCTGTGATGCTAAAGCTAGGTCCTTAATGTTTTATTCATCAGCGTAATACCTGAGCCAGGTTCAGAAGATGGGAATACTGTTCAGGAAAGGTGAGCAGAGATGTGGTAATAAGAATGGATACTGAATCTACTTGTGATTATAATTAATAAGTGATAAAACTGAAATGAAATAACTTTGACTCCCAACAGACATGGGCTGTTGACCTGAGAAAAATTTGTTTTACAAATGGCAATGAGCAATGATATACAGTCATCTCTCAGTACACCATACGAGGCGTGGTGTGGGGACGTTGGTTCCAGGACCCCCTCGAATACTGAAATTCATGGATGCTCAAGTTCATTATATATAATGGTGTAGTATTTACATATAACCTACACACATCCTGCCACCTACTTTGTCATTTCTCAGTCTTACAGTAGCTAACATAATGTACATGCTACATAGATAGCTGCTATACTGTATTGGTTATACTGTATTGTTTAGAGAATAATGACCAAAAAAAGACTGTGCATGCTTAGTGCAGACACAACCATCCATTTTTTTTTTATTATTTTAGATCCTCAGTTGATTGAATCCATCAATGTGGAACCTACAGATACGAAGGGTGACTGTACTGCTTTCCACTGGTCAGCTTACCACTCTTTTCTTTATGGGAAGAATTATTATTCCATTTCATAGGGTGCTTATCCTTCAATCCCTAAATCCTTCCCAATCTGTGATCCTATTTTTTACTTCTCATGCAAAGAATGTGAAACTTCTTTCACTTCCTTGTTATCAATGAAAATATTTTACCCTCACAAAGTGAGCTTATGACATGTACAATATACATCCCCAAAAGCCTGACATAAATACAGTGTGTCCTCATTTAATGTCTTTGATGGGTTCTTGGAAACTGCAACTTTAAGTGACATCATATGTAAGGAGACCAGTTTTACCACAGGCTAACTGATATAAACAAGAGGTAAGTTTCTGCAGCGTATTTCTGGTCACAAAAACATCACCAAACTTCTAAATAAAGACCCCAAATGAGCTATCCATGCATTTAAGAAGGATTAATAAAAAGAAGTAGGATAATTATTTGCCCTCTTATTCCAGTTGAAGGTCACGGTGAGGGTCGGGGGACAAGGTGGGATCCACCCTGGGCAGTATCCCATCACAGGGCACACACATACACACACACACACACACACACACACACACACACTCTTTCACTCAGACCAGGACTATTTAGATGCACCAATTAACCTAACATGCACATCTTGGGATGTGAGAGGGAACCGGAGAACCTGGAGAAAACATGGGGAGAATGCCCAAATTGCACTCAGTGACCCCAGCCAAAAATTGTTTTTGTTTATTTTTTTCTCATCGGCATTATAACAAAATGATACTGAACTAAACGACGTTATTGGAGGAAGAAGGAAGAAATCTTCACTGTTGTTTTGCTTTTATAAGAATTACACAGATTACTGCACAAATTTAGGAAATCAGGCATTTCCCAGCAATCACAACTCTTTAAGCATTTACTATAGACCCACCTCAGAGGGCCCTTTAGACTCAAGGCATGTCCTAAAACATAAAGCAATCTCTGAACTGATTTTATTGCCTCTATTCTTGTACAGCATCTAGTCATCTCTTCCTTTTATAAAGTTAATTTTCTAAGAACTAAATTTTATCTTGTCATTATTTTTGTGTTTAAGATTTTATTTTTTTAAATTGATTTCAGAATAAAACCAAAATTTCATATAATTTATTCAAAAGATTTTCATAATATGATCCCTATTAATAATATTAACATCATTTTTCTATAATCACCCTTCCTGAGCTCTTTACCCCTGCCAAATTCGGTGACTACTGGTTGCCTGACACCCTGGGGCCCCTCACTTTAGAATCCTTGTGTGCGTCATTTCTATCAAAGTTCCAACCCTGGTTCTTCATGACTTGGCCTGTTCATTTTTCCAGATTCAAGTTCGACATCAGTTCTTTCACAAATCCTTCCCTGAAACCTGACAAGCCAAAATAAGGCTGAGGCAAAGATCTCAATCAACGGAGGTTTATTAAGCCCATGTTTGAGAACACACAGTGGAAAAGCACAAACTACAGATGCACTTATTTTAAGTAGTCATAGTGGCAACCACACGAAGGAGCACCTGGGAGTAGAGCCTGTTTTGATTTGCAGCAATTCTCTTGTCGGTGCTAAGGTACCAGCGTGGCCTCATCTCCAGGTAAAAAGCTGGTTTGAGGTTTCATTTAGAATTTGACAGCTGAAGGTTAAAGTTTATTGTCAGCTGGCTATATCTTCTCCTTATGCTTAGAGAAAGAAACAGTATATAAATTGTGTGATCATTTTTTCTGTTTTTGATTTTGATCCGTCTTGCATTAGATTTGACCAATTCTTGGTCAAAACTGACGGCTATAGGCCTGGCTGTGGCTCATACCTGAAATCCTAGCACGGCTGGGAGGCCAAGAGTCATTACAAGCCTAGACAATAGTGATACCCTGTCTCTATAAAAAACATAAAAAAATTAGCCAGGCATGGTGGCACATGACTGTAATACCAGCTACTCGGGGGGCTTAGGAAGGAGGATCGCTTGGGCCCAGGAACTATGATGACAACATTGCACTCTAGCCCAGGCAACATATCAAAACTATCTCTCAAAAAACAAAATAAAACAAAAAAAAAAGCAAAAAAAAAAAATAACAAAAGAAAAACCACTTGATAGCTCTAAATTATGGAAACAAGGCCTCTAAAATTGATAAAAACCCTGACAGCTGCAGTAAGTCAAGTTCCACCTCTAAAGACACTGGCCAGTTTAAAAGAAATCAAGATATTTTACCCCAAAATATTGCTCTTTGACGTATTTTTAAGCTGTCCTTCCAACAAAAGTTAAGAGTATGACACCTATAAATGTCTAAAAAGAGACATTCTTTGAGAGCAGCTACCTATGAGACATTATTTATGTAACAAGACCACCTTTCAGCTTTCTCTGTTCTATTAAAATTATATATACAATTAAAAATTCTATTTGTCAATGAAATTAAGATGGATCCTTTATATTAGATTCCTAAATTTAAAAAAAAATATGTATATATACACACACATAGATTTTAGAGAGCTTTTATTTTAAACAATTTATTTGTGCTGATAGAAAAATTAAATTAAAAGAAAGACACATTATAGTGTCAGGGCTATCCTTAAACATTCTCTTGATAAAAATTAAAAAGCAAAAATCAGACCTAAAACACAGATAAAGTCTTTTGTATGCTGCTCCTGCTGCCTCTCAGGGACTGGCAACAAGGGCCACTTCACCTTGTGGTCTGGTAGTTACGATTCTGTCTTTTCACCCCTGTATCCTGGGTTTGATTTCTGATCAAGGAATGCAACCATTCTGGTTAAATATTTGTGTGACTTTTGCCATTTGTTCATCCTTTTCCCTTCTGTAGACAGCTTTTACTATCCCATATTCTTCCATCTGTGGGAGCACACAGTGCTCTGGGGCCTTTTGTGCACAGGTGGTCAGCTGAATCTGAGACCCTAGGGAATCTGGCTGAATAGAAATGTGAGTCATACTGTTTGTGGTTAGCAAAACTTTTCTTTCTCAGAGCTGTCTTTGTGGCCTTTCTAGATCTTGTGAAACTGCTTTCCACCTCTTTGGAGATAAGTCGGGCATCTTTCGTTAAGTCACAGATTGGTTAAGCTTAATTTAAAAGGCACCTTTAATTTTTTTTTTAATTTAATTGAAAATAAAGTTCAAAAGCCAGAAATATCAGCTGTTTATCCTGACTAAAATCTGCTCCCATTTACTTTTACTCCTCCCTACTTCTCCTTCCTCTTTGTCATCTTCAGCGTCACACGAAAAAACCTAGAAGGAAGTTCTAATGACTCAGACCCATGAAGGAACTCAGAAAAATGTACAATTCACCTCATTTTTGTGGTCTTCTGTTTTCATTGTGGAGTCTAAAGAGTCATGGACAGATTCCTCTCAGGTATAAAACTCTGTTATCTTTTATATTGTATTATTTGTTTGGCTTTTGGAGGTGTCAGGAATTTGCATTCCTAGAGAATTTGACCTTGGTATATGTAATGGCTGGCTAAGTTTCCTCTAAGCTCATCTGTATGTTTATCATTATTTTTAGCCAGGTTCTTACCACAGTTCTTTCCTCCACCCCATTATTGACTTGTGTGAAGGGTGGTTTCACTGCTTTCAAACATGCCCCAGCCAACTGGCTTACGCCTATCCTCACTGCGACATCCTAACTTTGCAAGCCTTGCTGGAATTTTACCTGTCCTGCTTGAGTAGCCAGTCAATATATTCAAGTCTTACCTTTATATGTCTTCAAATTCTTATTCTTATTCCAAATTTATATATTTTTAAAATTTTGTTAACAAAATATAGAAATTAGAATTTATTCTACAGTTTGTCTAATTACAAAGGCAACATAGACCCTATTTTGTTGGGCTGTTTAAACTTGAAGCCAGCACTCAGATTTTACAAGTAACTACAGTTTCTGGATGATCACATAAAATTTAATGCTTAAATGCTTTGTCCTTCAGATTTTATTTTCTTTTTTGTCTTTAAATTTGAATATTAATAAACAAAAACTCGGATTCATATATTGTTATTAATGTCACAATTTATTTTGCCTTTTTGCCCCAGGATATTTTGAAACCTAGTTGTTGCAAGTTATTTTACTGACAAGGAAACTAAAGCTCAGAAAGATTAAATAATTTGATGAAACATTTTTTTTTTTGGACACAGAGTCTCACTCTGTTGTCCCCAGCTAAAGTGCAGAGGCGTCAGGCTAGCTCACTGCAACCTCAAACTTCTGGGCTCAAGCCCACCTGTCTCAGCCTCCTGAGTAACTGGGACTATCGGCACATGCCACCATGCTCAGCTAATTTTTTCTATTTTTAGTAGAGATGGGGTCTTGCTCTTGCTCAGGCTGATCTCAAACTCCTGAGCTCAAGGGATCCTCCTGTCTTGGCCTGTCAGAATGCTAGGATTATAGACATGAGCCACAGCGCCTGACCTGATGGAAGTTAAACAAAAAATGAAAAGGCTTGAACATAAACCTAGATCTTTGGACTCTCAGAATAGTGACCTTTTCCTTGTAAACTTAATGTTAAAAAATTTATATTTTATTTAGGAATAGGTGTTACCTTACCTATTATGACAGGAGTAAGGTTCAAAAAAACATACAAAAATACTGACTTTATTTAAGCCAAACAAGAAAAAAAAAAAACACCAATAACTAACAAAAAAAGTTATCTCCAAACAACGCCTTACAATATCTCCAGAAAAAAATAATCCATTTTCCCTCTGGTATCTTCCCTTTTTTCTCCTTAAGAGGAGAAACATTTATGCTTATAACCAGAAAAATTTACTTCTGCTATAAAAACACGTAGGCCATATGGCCCATTTGGTTATGCCAGAAAGCTTCACATTTATGTAAGACACTTATTTTACAGATGCACAATGTAAGCTTTAGTTCCTTGTGTCACGGATGAGAAATCTAGCTTGTCATTTTTAAAGAAAATACATGTGGAAATGTGGAGATGTCAATGAATGCTCCATGCTTTATAGTATTTAAAATCACTCAAAAACAAAACTACTAGGCACATTTATTGTTGGTTTAACATTTAAAATGAAACTATGGAGTAATCACGTGCATGTGTGTATGTGCATTTTCTCTGGAGATACATATATATATATATTTTTTTTTTCTTCTTTTGTCCAGAGGAGGTCAAATTACAACCAACATACGGTGAAATTAATTAAGCATCTCATTTATTTTGTCTGATTGGATTTTGATGGAGCCGATAATCTAGTTTGACAACTTGCTGAATTATTGTCAGATATATTGAACAATCTCTTCTCATTATGTATGACAACTAGTTAAGTGCTGTAAATTATTGGGCACTGTAGGAGTTAGGTATGTTATAAAAGCCAGGAGACAAGCACTTGAGGAAAGGGAGTAACTGTTCTTAAATGACCTCTGTATAATAATTCACAGAATATTAAAGCAGCTCTAGACAGTCTCTTTTATTTCGAAAGACAATTATTCACTTGGATGAGAAATAATGGTATGTGAAAAAATAGAAAAAAATGAAAAAAAATTGCGTGTGTATATATGCATATATTTATATTTACATATTTTATAATATCTTTTGTCTTAATTTTGACTCACATTTTATCCAACTTAAATATGTAATTTCTAACAATCTTAACTATTCTATCTCAAAATTCATTAATAAAATAAATATTTGTTGATTAATGACCTGGTAAATTTGGGGATCATATATTAATATGACAGTAATATATTTTTACTTTTTATTATTAAAGGGAAAAATCAAATGATTAAGTATTAAAGTAGTTTATATGCTCAAATATTTTATTGTGATAATCACAACATATTGTAAGCATTGGTAAATATATAATGATTATAATTTGTAATGTGTGACAATAAAGTGACAAAAGCTTACTAGAGGATAATTAGGGAAAAATGATGTAACTTTATCTCCAATAATATCACAAATCAAAAATAACTGCTATTTTGATATTTTTTAAACATTTCATAAGTCTTACATGGATAAGATCATGTCTTTATATACATTCATACTATATATCTTACTTTTTTGATTTAACATTATATTATACATATTTTCCCATGTCATAAAAAATTACTCATTAAAAGTAATTTAAAATTAAATAATGTTGATTTTCAGTCTCATATCTGGAATGTAGAATGGTACTTTATTTCTGTGACCTTCCTTCTAAGAACCTGTAATCCCTGTCTAATCATGGGAAAAACATAAAAGAAAAAAATCTCGATTAAGGGACATTCTACAAAACCCGATAAATACTCATCAAAACTGTCAACATCAATAAAACTATGGAAAAATTGAAAAATGGTTACATCTAAGGAGAGTCTCAATAGACATGACAACTAAATACAATGTGCTGCCCTGGATGGGATCCTGGCCCAGAAAAAGAACATTAAGTTAAAAAAAAAAAAAAAAAGAACATCTGAATAAAGTATGGACTTGAGCCAATGATAATTTACCAATATTATTTCATCAATTGTGATAAATTTGCAACAGTAATGAGAGACGTAAATAATAGTGGACATGAGGTATGGGGAGTATTTAAATCTTTGTATTATCTTCACCACTTTTTGTGAATTTAACACTACTCCAAAACTGAAAGCTTATTAAAAGTAAATACATTTAAAATATTTACATATATTATTTACATGTACATATTTGCCTATCTTCAGTCCCTTCCTGGTTTTGTCACATAGCAAGTTCTTATCTATACTTGGATCTATCTAAACATCCCAGATTTACATTTCTTTTTCAGGGCAGTCCCAACATTACTTTCACTAATTTTTAAAATATTATTCCAAAACATTTGATAATGTAACTGTTACCATACTTTGTAGGATTTTTTTTTCACCAGTCAAAGTGATTATATAAAGAGAACTCTGACTGTAGTATGATGTGGAGCTTATTTCTTTAGAGTGTGTGATATAAAAGAGAATGTTGCTTTAAAGCAACATTTGTCTTATGGTTCTTCAATATTTATAAGTAACATTTTACAGAAGGTCAATATAAACTTGTCTATGCAGTCTGGGATATGGTATAGGAACTAAAAGTCTACATAAGCCTGAAGTTTAAACATTTACATGGATATAATTATTCCATTTGAACAGAATGTTCTGAATGTTCTGAAACATTTTTTCTTCTTGTTTTCTTTTTCCTCCTCCACTTTTTTCTTTCAACCTGTGTAAATGGAATAGAGTACAAGTTGTTCATAACCAGAAAATATGTATGGCTTACCAGGAGTTGTCAGAGAAGAAAATTTTTTGGTTCATTCCAGGATGAAAATGATAAAAATGCCAAAAGTGACACAGGACTTTGAGATGCCATGTAAAAATCGTATTTTGTCAGCTCTGATTATATACCCTCATGAAAAGAACAAAATCCTGGGGTTTAAAAACATACACAGACAACATTTCTTTTTCCAGATAGCCGTCCATAATTCTTGAAAATTATAAATTATCTATAGTTTTTTGGGGGGATAGATTTCATAAAACAATAAATATATACATATAAGAAACATGTCAGCCAGAAAGAAAAGTGGAAACTTACCCTCAGTGGCAGACAGTAAATGTTTCTACATCATTCTCTATGCATTATATATAAATCATAATTCATATGACATTTTTTATATAGATAGCTTTGTATTACACTTTGCGAAAATTGGCTCATACAGTGCTTTTGTTATATACTTTGGTTTTTTTTTTTTTTTTTCATTTTATCTACAGGATGGTGTTTTCCCTTGGTAAACTTCCTGTTATAATGAAAGTTGTCGTCCTTTCCACTTGTATTTGGAGCCCTGTCTCTTCTTGTCTTCAAAGCACTTAGCTTTGTCTTAGCTACAAATATTCACACCACTTTATCTGTCATATGTTTTGTTTTTTAAATTAATATTTAATTATCATTTGACATATGTTAATTCTTAATTTTGAATTCAATTAAATGTGTCCTTCCATGGTTCCCATTCCTTGATTTATATCTTTTTTTGTATTATTTGGTTTGAGTATATACTTTAAATTTCTGTGTTTTGATGACATACCTTTCAATTCACTTTGAAAATAAATTACAATACATTATTAACTATAGTCTCCATGCCATGAATTATTCAGAACTTATTTTATAACTGAAAGTTTGTACGATTTGACCAATGAGTATCTCCCCCTTTCTCCTACCCTCAAGCCCTTTGTAATCACCATTCTACTCTCCATTACTTTCAGTTCAACTGTTTTTAGCTTTCAGGTGTAAGTGAGATCATGTAGTACTTGTCTTTCCCGGTCTGGTTTATTTCACTTAGCACAATGGCCTGCAGATTCTTCGATGTTGCAAATGGCAGGATTTCCTTCTTTTTTTTAAGGCTTCAGATAATGCTTTATTCTAAGAAATGCTAGAAAATATTCTGTTAACTTAAAGTATAAAAAAGTTAGATTTTAGCAATATGACTGATTTGTTCTTTGCAAACTGCCTATCTAAATGGCATGTATATCTACATGAAGTGCCTTCTTTCTTCATCATATTATGTCATTCTATTATGTATCACAAAATTCTTTCATAGGTAAATTAATAAGAATGAAGTGAATTGTATTTAATGAAATCTGACAAGAGTGATAACATGCTGTTTCTTTAAATTATGGTTGATAGATAATAAATATGCTGAGTACAGGATAATTAATTATAAAGTGTATAATACACAATATTGAATTAAATAAAATTTAATTAATCAATTTAAATTATTGACTGTAATAAAATTAATAATAATCATAGCAGTCACTTGAAGAAGGCCCTTTACATTTAAATTGCTACAAGCAACTCTACTTTGGGCTGGAGTGGAGGTACTAAGGCAAGCTAAGGAATAATCTCTCATACTTCATCATGGTGCAATATATCAAGGTAGCCAAATTGCATTTGTACCCCTTGAATATACACAAATAAAAACTAAATGGAAAAAAATTAAAAATTAAAAAATATGTCAAAGGTTTTAGCAATATAAAAGAAGTGTAAATTCAAGTAAGATTTTATAAATTTTCCTTTAGGCAAATATGCATTTCTTTTATTAATGAGTTATTTCTTTGAAATTTCCAAATTTGCATAGATTATAGGGAAAAAATAGTTCTTCTTTCTTTGGAATAAATTAGCTAATGTCTTGAATAAATAAACATAGGAGTTCATCCTCTTTACTCACCAACACACATGCATACCCTCCAAGCAGTTAGAAAATCTAAGAAAGTATTTCACTAAAATTTTAAGAGCCTTATTTTATCCAGTTATGGAAAAAGTGCCTATACTGAGATAAAATTAATCATACTGAAAAATGTGTATAAACTTTCCATAACCAGTACTGGCAGAGAATCCCACCTGGCTTCTAGACCAACTGGCATTGTTAATGAGGCACAGCTAAGCCATAAAATGTGCAAGTCAGGATTATTCTGTCTAAATGCATATCCTAAGAAATGAGTGTCTTTCTAATTGCATTCTCAACCACGCCACTAGTGTTAGAAACATCAGATCATGTTTCCTCTAGGAGAGTGCTTACACTCTGGAGTTAGGACTTAATAAATCCTACCCACCTCATCTTATTTAACTGGACAATTACTGTAACACTGATCAGATCCACTCAGAATTAGATGCTAAATTAATTTTTTCTTTGCCCTTTCACAATAAGTATTTAAATGACAAAAGACAATTGTTGGAAAGTATGAAAAATTCAATCAAGAAATTTATAGTGAGGTTTTATGTGCACCAGCATTCAGTTAAGTGTGGAAATGCTTATAATTCCTGGGGGTGCCTACTTCTAATTTCATTTTCTTATAAGGGCGAAAAAGGAGGTATTTTATAACTTGAGGAAACAGGAAAAAAAATGGTAGACATTAACGGATTTTGTTCTAAATTATTCTATTGATACCAGGGAACAGAACTTAACTAGAAAACGTTCTCTTTCTTAGGAATATAGTAGTTATCCTGGTCTTCAATTTGTCTGTTTTAACTCTGGCAACAGAACTCTGGTGTAGAGAAGCAAGCTGGACAGAGTGTACGACTGACAATCTTAAAAAATGAATGATCCAAATGTTGAAACATCCTAAAGTAATCTTCAAATTCACACCTAATAATTCATGGGAATAAATAACTTGAAAGTTATTTCAAGTTAATAAATGATCTTACAGTTTCCTATTTAAGTACAGTGTCCCCACATTTATTCTATACATAGAAAATATTTAGCTAATCTAAGTTTGCAAAATGCATTGCTAGTTTCAAAGGAAGGATATATTTATTAGAGCCTCAAAAAATACTGCAGTGTGCTTAAATGTTTGATATTATTTATTTCTGATACCTTACTAGTATCCTATAGTATGATCAAGATAATAGGCTCATCTCAAACACAATACTCATAATTTTTTTGCTATATATGCAAAATATGTATGTCTGTACATATATTTATCTGGGGAGAAAAATAAAACAAGTTTATAGCATTTTGGATAAATCTATTTACAAAGTGGTATTGTTATATAACCAATTATATTGTGCAATAGATAGTAGAGATAAAACCGAAGAAAAATTATTGTTAATCCTACAAAATATAGAACAATTTTTTTCGTATACTTCTAAACAAAACACACACACACACATTTATTAGAGCAGCGTAGCACAGTTAAAGGAACTACTTACTACGGCACAAACTGGTTTGTGTTCAAATCCTATTTCTGCTGATTATTGTATAACCTCAGTTTCCTTATCTGTGAGATGACAACAATATATTTATAATTATTTTATAAAATATGTGGTTTTCAGAATTAGTGATATTTTATCAAAAAAGAAAATCATACTGTTATCTTCTAACATGCTCTTTCATTTAATATGCCATAAATGAATATCTATATAAATAAATATACATCCATATTATTTTAATAATGTTCTATCATAAGAGACTATCGTGCTTTAGTATGCCAATATATTTCTGTGGTTTTTGTCATTGATCAATACTTCATTGTATTTAAGTAAGAATTTAGTTAGTTTGCTGTTGATTATCTGGTATTTTTTGAATCCATACATTCTATTAAATGGCCACTTTTAATCAATGTTTGTTACGTGGTTATGAAGATAAGTATATTCTTTTTATAGGAGAAAACAATTTATATGCCAATTTAGTTGTCCCTTGCATTATTCAAGTCTTCTATATACTTACTAATTTTTTTACTTGCCTTCCCTATAAATTTGTGAGGAAGGTATTTTTAAGTAGCCTATATAATTGGATTTTTGATGTCTATTTGTAATTTTTGTTTAGATGTTGCTGCTTCTTACATATTGAGGCTAATGCTGTTGGGTGTGCTGTATATAGGCTAAATAACATTATATTTTCCTGATGAATTGTTTTTTTCTATACATAATAGCTTGAATTATTCCTAATACTTCTTTTGCTTAATATTTGTATTTTTCTGGTCATAAAATGAATACATGAAATTTCTTTTTGTTAGTGTTTGCCATGTGTGCATGCATATATGCAGTAGTGTAATATATACATATGTACATATACATACATTTGTGTAAACACACACACACATATATTATGCCACTATTGATACTGGAAAATATAACACCTCAACAAAACAATATACCTCATCTCCTTAAAAAAATAACAGAAAAATAAATGTGCATGTATTTACCTACCAGCCTAAATAATAAGGAATTACTGATATCTTAGAAATACCTTGTGTATCTACCTGCTCAATCATATAATACTTGCTCTTTCCAATGTAATCCATTAAGTTCACTATTTGTTGTAATCCTCAATTTACCATAAAATTTACTATATATGCATATATATATGATTCATTTTTTGCAATTTAGAGAAATGTGTGTGTTTGTAACTTTATATGCTATAATAAATACTTTACATTTAGAAACTATACCTATCATTCAGATAAATGCCTAAATTTGCATTTGTGTCATCAAAGGCTGTATACAGATTTGGAGCAATTAGTTAAAATTGCCAAACTCCCCTCAGGAATACTGCACCAATTTATATTTTAAAACCATTCTTTGTACACATGGATAAAAAGAAGTCAAAAATTTATTTCAATCATTTGTTCAAATTTACCTCTTCATTTAGAAAATTCTTCAGTTAGCTGTATTGAATTCTAGAAATGCAAATGACAATAGTAAAAATTATCTTTTAAAAATAATTTTTATAATAGGTACTACTTGTCATTGTAATTATACAAATTTTAAACCTGCAAAGGGATGCATAATAGCTTCCCAGTTCATCATGATAAGTTTTCTTAACAGAGGCAACCAACGTTACCAATTTAAATCTTCCTATAAACTTAATTTCTGGATCCAACATTAAGTGGGGATGGTCTTAGTTGTTTTTGATTATATTGTGCACCCATCAGCAAAGTCAGTTTATAAATTAAACTGTCCTATTACCCCAGCAATAGGTTGATATACTAGTTTTCTAAGGCTGCCATAACAAAGTACCACAGACTAAGTGGCGTAAACAATAGAAATTTATTTCCTCACAGTTCTGAAGGCTAGAAGTCCAAGATCAAAGTGTCAGTCAGCAGCGTTGGTTTCATTCTGCAGCTTCTGTCTTTGGCTTGTCCATCGCCATCTCTTGACGCCTTCACATGGTCTTCTTTTCATACACACACATGTCTGGTGTCTCTCTGTATGTTCAAATTTCCTCTTCTTGTAAGGACACCAATCAAATTGGATTAGGGCCCACTCCAGAAGATCTCATTTTAACTTAACCTCTTCTTTATAGACCTTATATCCAAATCTGGTTATATTCCAAGGTACTGGGGTTTACTCCAAACCTGGTTACATTCAAATTCAAAATATGAATTTTAGGAAGACACGGTCAGCCCATAACAGTTGCTACACTTGCAGCAGATAGTTGGGATGAGCAATATAGTCTGTTTCTATCTCATTCTGTCTCATCCTTCACTAGCTTGCCACAATTTTTGACCTGGGAGAATTGTCACATATTATGGGTGGTATTGATGTTATATGGCACCACAACATTTTATGTGGCAGTTACACAATTGCTTATTTTTCCTTTCCAGAAAATATATATATTTTGGCTTTCTTATATACTCTTAAAAATGACAGCCTCAGAAACAACTGGATCTGGGAACTCAGAAGACATGAAGATACTTCCTGCTTTTTTATCTTGATCACTTCTAAAGACTTCCTTTATTCCTATCTTCCTCTCAATAAAAGAGTAGCTATGCTTCTCTGCCATCCATAGTGGTAAGTATAACCTAAGGACTCCAGAGACTTACAGCTCACAACTCCAAACACAGAAAAGCATAGTTCAGCTTTGTAGTTGTGATATCCCAAGGAAGACGCTTATTTTATGCATCTTGGATTAATCAACATTGATAAGAAATAAAGCTTATATAAAATATGAAATTCATCATGGAAATAATATGGATGGAGGGAAGGAAAATTTCCAGGAAGGGCAAACAAAGCAAGGTTACTAGGCAGAAAATCCCATATACTGTATATACACTATGTTACTTAATGATACTTGTTTTTCTCCTTAATCTCTTTACTTAAAGATAGAAAGGAGCAGGTACCCTTCTGAAAGTGTTATCTAAAATTAACTGAAATGGACTTTTCTCAAGTAGTTCTATCATCCTCCAAAAAATACTAATACTTTTTAATGTTATTATCACAAGGCTTTGACAAAAACATAGTTAAATTAAATTATTATTTATGATTTCAGCATCAATGGCATAATAGACCAAAAATCATTTCTTTATGCTGACTGCCATTTATTTCACTTAAACTATTAATTTCTGGAGAATAAAGGTGTTTTTATATTTCTATTTCATTAAACGTATCCCAAGTTAGTTTTTTAGGGTCTATTTCAATGACTATAGATTCTTCATTTTCTCCTTTTCTCATTTCTCCTTCTCTCTTTTTTCATCAATAGATGCTCTTATGAACATGATATTGGGTCAAGTTTTGTTCAAACTATTCTTAATAATTGAATGTCAGCCATTGACTTCACATTAATATTATATAATTAATATTAAAAGTCAAAAATTTCTGCATCAATTTTTATAAAATATCAACTTGTACATGAATTAATTATTGGATATAACTCATATTCAGGCATGAGTTCAGAGAATGTATTTGCATTACCAGATTTTTTTAAAAAGAGAGAAAAAAATTGAAAAAAGAAGGAAAATCTTGGATGCTGAAATTGCCAAAATATTAACTCTCCCAGTCCTCCTCTAAATACCTGAATCTAAATTAAATATCTTTCCTAATTCTTGCATAGCTCTCTGTGTCTATCATGACATTTATTATATGATATATTAGTTATCTACCTTCATCCATCTTTACGACCATGTCTCTTGTGAGCAACAATTAGATTTCATTCATTGATGAACACACAGTAGAGGTTCAAAATATATTGAATGAATTAATACATAACTACATCAGTCATGACCCTGTCTAATGACAGATATATTCCATGTTAGATTGCAGAAGATTAGTGTCGGAGTAAGCTGCGGAAGAGAAGTAAGAGCAGTGGAAATCAGCTATGGTAAGTATGAAGAGAGCAGTAATAGATACAGATTAGAAAAGGTGATGAAGATGAGAGCAGTGACTGGGAGGCTTATGAAAGATAAAGGGACAGCATCTTGAAAAAGAGTAGAGGGAGCCTGTGCAGAAAGGGAGCGAGCAACGTGTCAGTAAGACATCAGTGTGCATTAACATTGTGCAGATATTGCTGCATCAACCAAAAATAGGCATTAGAAACACAACTGCTCTGCAATGAGAATTACAGGTGGGTAACAGAAACATACAAGCATGAGTCTCAGTATAATTATCTAAGAATGTGTACTAACTAGCTTTGGTGTTGCAGCAAAGATCTGCAAAATCACTTCACAAAAAAAAAATAGTATTTCTTGGCTGTTGAAAGTTGAGTTCTGCTCTAGTGTCTTTTCATACCTGAACCCAGGCAGAAGGATCAGCTCCTGTTTGGGACATGCTGTTCATTCAGCTAAGAGAAGAAAGGAAAAGAGATGATGGCAACTACAGTGCCTCTTAAAGTTTCTGAATAGATACAGCACACACTGTATCCACTCACATTCCATTGGCTAAAGCATAGCACATGGCCAAGCTAAATATTATTGTGGGACCAAACACAACATCAATATTTCCACTAAAGGATGCACTGAAGTTATAAAACAATGGGTTAAGTCATGTAATACTTTTACAAAATGAGTAGGTGCGTGAGGGAGGAGAATATTCTGCTTGCTTTACATATGTGCATCTTTGGGGGGAAAGCTGGTCTTTGCAGATAGTGAAGATCAATCAGAACATGACAAGTTAAAGTGGTAGTTAAGAGCTCAGACTTCGGGATGAGTCAGAGATAGTTTCTAATACTTTAACCCTTGAGGTAGTCAGCAATCATGGCCAAATTACCTGTCCTACTCCAAAAATTGATATGACATAGCATTTACTTCAAAGTCTTCAGTGAAACTATATCTGCAAAACATTAAGACTAGCTTCTCTCAAGTGTAAGCAATCAGCTCCTTGCCTCGACTGTACCCAGACCCAGTTGGATGCTTCCGACTCAGTACTTCCTTTTACTCAATCTTCGAGTGCATGAGGAGTTTAATACACAAGAAAATAATAATTGTATACCTGATCCCTTTTTAAAATTAGCTATTTCATATTCCTCAACCTTACTTTTAATTTAAAATAATAGCACAAAAAAATAAGTCATTTGTCCTAAGAAACAAAATTCTAATAATAAAAAAAAATACTCCTTAAATATCGAAGAAAAAAAACTTTTTCTGTAATTTTATTAATTAATACTCTATGGTCTTGACTTTAAGAAACAAAGCAAATATAGATAATTTTTAAAGTAAGAGACATTAAATTATAGTCATATTTAAAGACCTATAGGGCCCACATTCTTCAATTTATGATGAATGACAATTATTGTTCCAGGCTTATAAAAACACCAAGTATACCACATAAGCAGGTTTTCCCCACAGAAGTATTAATATCAAGTTTTCCATTAGTTTGTTTTTGAAATATATCCTGGGCAAGATGGTCTCTGGAAATTATTTAAATTAACCAATCCTCTTGAACATGCAGATGATAATGTGTTTATAATAAACTATATAGGTTGAATATCTCTCATCCAAAATCTGAAATCCTAAATATACCAAAATCCAAAACTTTAAATACCAACATGATACTCTAACTCATCCTTCACCATCTTTACCAAGAAAATGACTATTTAATTTGCTTTCTTTGTAACATTTATCACAACCTGAAAAGATATAATCTTTTCTGTTTAAAACTATAAAGAGTTCCTGATACACCGAAGACTCTCCACAAAACTTTTGAATGACTAAATCTAGTATATAATGCAGACTTGCATAGCAAGGCCTTTGATGCCTACAGGGACAGACACTGCCATGGATATAAAATAAAATCCCAAATATGCTTATAAATCACAAGTCAATTATTTTATTTTTTACCTCCTTCTTAAATAAATAATTTATACAAAGAACGTAGCCCTATTAGATGGTGGCATTGGAATTAACATAGTTTGTTAAACATAAGTAAAAGTAATCAATATAATAAAACATGTAATGAATGGCCACTATGTGAAAGGCAGTGTTTTAGACTCTAGGGATACAATAGATTTCTTTTAATACATGGTAAATAAATGTAATGATTATTGGATTTTTTTTTTTTTGCTTAGTATTAAGATTTCAGTTTCTCATGATGACTTTAATGGCCCATAACAGAAATCACCATTTGTCTTTCTTTTCCTCAAAAATTACTAAAATGACAAGATAACAATACCTGCTTATAATATAATAACAATGTTTAGGTAGAATTTCTTCACAAAATAAAAAATTAATCAACATTTCAATCTATATCCATTTATTTTTTAATTTATTGGGTTTTATTGTTTTTATTGTTGCTCTCTCATACAGTATTAGGAATCAAGATTGTCTTAGTTTATTAAACAACATTAAAAATATTTTAAAGAAAAATTTATTTAATAAATTGAATGTCATAGTCACTCATGAAATCAAAATTAGAAATTTTACTCTATTTTTAAGAAAACTCAGTAGTTCTAGTTTTACGTCAACCCACCTCCTTTCCTTCCAGAATTAGTGCATACAACTGCATAATTGGGAAAACATATTGGTATAATTTAACCTAAAAAGTTAATAAATTATCCTGTCATTGGGGTGGAATAAATGAATTCATTATTTATTAATTTTCTCAATAAATATTTCTGAAATACTGCATTCCAGATATTAGTTTGTATATACAGGGAGATAACTAAGAGAGAGAGAAAACATCCTAGAATATGCTGGGTGTGATGTTTCAAATAATCATTCTATTTAAGTGATCTCGCTTTATTCACTTCATCACTCTTATAAAGCCATAGATTTCCTGCAGGAAGAGGCTGACACATTTCTTGTAGACTAGTAAATCCATGATTGTAGCTCCTTATGTGATCAGCCACTTAATCGCACTTTACAAAACCGTCTCCACAGAAATAGTTCCATTTGAAGTACTTTTGGAATCTCTTTAAAAAATTATCACTATCAAAAGCCTAGATATTTAAATTTTGGAAAGAAAGTATTTGGAGTTTCTACCCTTATTTCAACTGAATTGCCTAAATAATCATCTGAAATTGTTATTTGAATTCTTAAATCTAAATGTGGCTTCTATGGTGTTATTTTATATATATATATATGTATTATTTTACATCACTATTATTAATATTATTAGATACTTTTCCTTGTGCCAACAAACGGCAATGAGTGATTTTTTTTGTTCCAAAACAATTATTTCTGGATGAGGAGAGTGGGTGGACCTAGGCTGGGAATATCGTGCAGCTGCAAAGACTTTTTAGATCCCTTTGATGTCTACATGAGAAGTTTTGAATAAATGAATCAAATTATAGCATTTTTTTCTTGACTGGCAGCCATAATTGCAGTGTCCACAACACATTTCTTATGGGTAAAGAGCCTTATATGCACAACATAGGCACATTTAGAATTTGCAAGCAGAAATTGACCAATAATAATTTGAAAACACATTGCTTTCTTGTGATAATGATTATAAATCATTTTATCTCTAAAATATAGGTATGGATTTATAATTAAATGCACTTTTAATGTGGTTTTATTTTAATTGTTTTCATTTGTTACTTCAAAAGATGAAAATTTTTATTAAATATAGGAAATGTATTACAATATATGTTATGATATCTTAGAATGTAGGAAAAAGGATATATATTTTTTATGAGCTGCTCTTTTCTCCTGGCAGTAATAAACTTTTGTAAGATTCACTATAGATTCAAAAACATATTTTCAGTTTTTTACTTGTGAATGAGGGTGCAGAAAATCACTGGAGACAGATGCTTCCATCCTAACAACAACAACAAGCTACAGAAGCTAGAAGCATCCAATGTTTTTTCAACACAAGAGAGTTAAAGAAGCAAAGGACCTTAAATTAACTAAACTTCAGAACGTTGCAAATCTCTTTTTAGGAGAGAAGATTATTACAGCTGCATTCATTCTGGGCAGAGAGATGGGTGTTAAGAAAGTATGCAGCATACAGGTACAAAAAGAAACCTGTCAAACTTTGAGTGAACTTTTCATGTTAGCACTGTGAGAGTATAAAATTAAAGAGATGGGTCCTGAGCCCATATCAAAGATACGAAGCTTGTTTGCAGTGACTCACAGGGCTTACCTAATTCATGCGGATAATGCACAGAAAGCTGGGGAGTTCAAGAGGAGAGCTAAAGTATGAGGGCCTTGCCCCAGTGCAAGGCAGGAGTCCTCCAAAGGTAAAGGGCATCGACAAGAAAACTCACTGCTAACATTGCATGCTTTTCTCCTAAGATCAGAACTCTAATAATTCTACCCTCAGCACTTCCATTCAACACTTTCTGGAAACCTCGGCAAGTACAATAAGACTGAGAAAAGAAACAAACCATAGAAGAGCTAAAAAGAAAGTAATGAAACCACTTTATTTATAAACAACAGAACTGTGCATAAAATGCCATAAAATCTACAGAAATAAAACCATTATCGAGAAGCAATTTTAGCAATTTTTCAGACATAAGGTCAATATGCGGAAGTCACTTGTAGTTCTTTATAATGTAAACAAACAATAGAAAAATAAAATGTGAAATACTATTTATAACAGCACCCAAAAATATTAAACCTAGAAATAAATCTTTAAAAAAGTTGCACAAGATCTCTACATTAAAATTATAAAACACTGTTGTTATGAGTTGAATTCTATCTCCTAGAAAAAGATTATGTTGGGGCCTTAACCCTCCTTACCTCGAAATGTAACTTTATTTAAAACTTGGCATATTGTAAATATCATTAATGAAGTTATGATGAAGTCATACTGGAGCAGAATGTGCGCCCTTAATCCAATGTAACTGGTGTTCTTATGAGAAGATAACGTGAAAATATGAGGATAACACAATGTGATGAGAGGACAGAGATTGAAGAGATGCTGCAGCGAGCCAAGGAGCATTAAAGATTACCCACCACCATCACAGTCTAGCAAGAGGCAAGGAAAGATTCTATCCAGAGTCTCAGAGGGAACATGTCCTCACTGACAACTTGAATCTGATCCAAATAAATGCAAACATATGCAGCATAACAACATTATGGTCAGAAATAGACTGCATATATGATGGTGGTCCCAGAGATTACAATGGAGCTACAAATTTCCTATCACCTAGTGAAGGGATAGCTGTCATAATGTAGTAGTGCAATACATTACTCGTGTTTGTAGAGATGCTGGTGTACACAAACCGACTGTGCTACCAGTCCTATAAAAGTATAGTACATATATATAGCACATCATACTTGATAAACAACTGTGTTATCAATTTATATATTTACTATACTATACTTTTTAAAATTATTTTGAAGTATATTACTTATACTTAAAACAACAACAAAACAAGTTCCTGCAGAACAGCCTCAGGCAGATCCTTCAGAAGGTATTCCAAAAGAAGGCATTGTTATCATAGGAGATGACATCTCCATGCATATTATTGCCCCTGAAGACCTTCCACCGGGACAAGACGTGGAGGCGGAAGAGTGATATTGATGATCCTGACCTTCTATAAGCCTAGAATAATGTGTGTGTGTTTGTGCCTCAGTTTTTAAACAAAAAAGTTTAAAAAGTAAAAAAAAGTAAAATTTTTAAAAATAGAGAAAACCTTATAGAATAAGAATATAAAGAAAGAAAATATTTTCGTATAGCTATACAACTTGTTTGTATTTTAAGTTGTCTTACTATAAAAAATTTAAAAAGTTAAGAAATATTAAAAAGTTTGTAAAGTAAAAAAGTTACAGTAAGCTAAGGTTAATTTATTATTGAGAAAAAAATTATAAATTTAGTGTAGCCTAAGTATACAGTATTTATAAAATCTGTAGTAGCGTCCAGTAGTGTGCTAGGCCTTCACATTCACTCATCACTCACTCACGGACTCACTCAGGGTAACTTCCAGTCCTATAAGCTGTAGTCATGGTAAGTCCCCTGTATAGGTGTACATTTTTTTATCTTTTATTCTCTATTTCCTCTGTATTTTTTCTATGTTTAGATACGCTTAAATACACAAATAATTACCATTGTGTTAAATTGCCTACAGTATTCAGTGCAAAAGCATGCTGTACAGGTTTGTAGCTTAGAAGCAGTAGGCTATACCCTATAGGTTAGGTGTATAGTGGGCTATTCCATCTAGGTTTATGTAAGTACACTCTATGATGTTCACACAGTGATGAAATTGTCTAATGATCCATTTCTCTGTTATTAGGTGATGCGTGACTATATAGATCTACCATTTCCGTGAATTTAATGACTCAATATTAAGACGCCTCTTATCTCAATTTGATCTGAAGACTTAATCAAATCCCGATTCAAATCTTTGTAGGATATTTTTGAAAAAAATATACAAGTTAAATTTAAAATTTATATCAAAAATAAAAGACCTGTAATAAACAAGCTTGAAAAAGAAGAACCAAGTTTGATAACTACCTTATTTCAGGACTTACAAGAAAGCTAAATTATTCTTAACAGTGTGGAATTAGCATAGAGATGAAAAAAATCAATTGTTCTAATAGTTCGGAAATATACACATTAGTATATACACAATGATACACACAATGACAGTAGGATTCCAGAAAATGTAAGATACGTTTTAGCATCGTGAGTTTATATCCCATGATTTCCTAAAAGTGTTTGTAATAAAGAAATTCTAATAATAATCTTTTTGGTTCTGATTTTTCTGGAATTCACTAGGAACACATGAGGTAATTCTTTTGTAAGAGCAAATCCAACTCAGTATTTATTTCTCTCATTAATTTAAATTTACTAAAATAACTTATAATAAACCTGCATTGTTTTTCAGTCAATACCACTTTTTAGCAAATATTTAAAGCTTGACCAGTCAATTCTCTAATTTGCAGAAATGACTAACTAATCAGAACAAGTCTTATCTGCTAATTACACTTGACTAATTAGTTCATATAACATCCACATGAGGTAAGAAAATAAACATTTTACTTCCCATTTTACAAATGAGAAAAGAGATATAAATGTGTTAAAATCATTTCCCTGAGACCATTCAGCAAATCAATTGAAGAACCAATGTTTGAACTGAGAGTTTGAAAACTTTCACTAATTTTTTATTGGCCCACGTTTGAGTCTGTCTGTTTCAACATATAAAAACTAAAAGTCAAGTAAGTATTCTTGTGTACAAGAGGTACTCTGTATTCGAGTGAACAATTAGGATATTTAAGAAATATTCAACAAAGAAAATATGTTTTCAATTTTATATATTTGAATTAATGTTCATTTTCCTATTTAATTTCTGAATCAATAGGAAAATGCAGGTGAGATGTCATTGCAGTGTTCACTGCAAGTTAAATTTGACACACTAGGTTTAGAATTTAGCATCAGTAGACTGGCTTCTTGTCCCTCCTTTGTCAGTTTCTAAGGCTTTTGAATTAGGCAATTATTTAATCATGTACTTTTAATTTTATCATTTCTAAAAAATGAAAATGAGAAAAAGTAGCCTATTTATTTTGATTATTGTGAAGATTTAACAAGGCAGTTTTTATATTTTATTAATAATCTATAAAATGGATAGCTTTCTCTCTTTTGGTACTTTAGCAATAATGTGTAGATATATGTGTGTATATATATAAAATATTTATTTTTAAATCATCTGCAGGAGAATGAAATTATGTAGTTGTCCTGATTTGGGAGCTTATCTGAGCTATCTTAAAGATTAAAATCAATTTTTAAATATATTTATGAAAAACCAGAATGCTTTAAAAGGGTCAAATGTAGAATTGAATATACATGAAAAAGGTAATCTAAGCACATGTTTTTTTTTCCCAGAACATTTTGAAAAATGTGACAAAATGGCTGAATAGTAATGGTAGCCAAAATCTATTGAGAATTTACCCTTTTAAGATCTTTTCATATCAACTCTATTTATTCCTTTCCACATCATTATGAATTGCGTACTATTATTTTCTCCATTGCACAAATGAGGACATTCAGGTTAGTGGATTCAATACCTTGTTTTAATTCCTTGATTTTTTTACTTAGTAGCTAAATGACCATGAGCAAATTAATGGTTTCAATTTATTCATGTATGCTTGAGGTAATAATTCCCATTGTATAAAGTTTTTGGTTTTAATTATTTAATATATAAAGTACTGATATCATTTTTAAACACAATAGGTTATAAATTAATATTGACCATATTCTACTCTAGTGCATGTCAATTTACATATTTTTAAATGTGATGTATTTTCTATAATCCACGTACCATGACCTAGAGAAGATACCTATTTTATTTCATATTATTGTGTTGTTTATCCAATAGAAATTTCTTACTCTTCCTTAATAATAGAACCCCAAATTTGCACAGTGCAGCAATATCCTCAGCCAAAACTATTGTCTTTCTCAGACTACCTTAGAGGTAAGACAATCATGTGACACATTTGTGGCTAGTGAAGTTAAACTGAGAATATCTAGAAAGATTTCCCCCCCAGTCTGGGTTAAATAATTACTTGCCTCCCCTTTTCATCCTCTGTCTGCCTGTAATACAAACGTGAGATTTAGAGCAGCAAAGGCCATCTGGAGACCATCAGACATTAAACATGAGAATAGAAGCACAGTAAAGTGAGTAGAATAAAGGTATAAAAAGATCAAGAGTCCCCAATTATATCATTAAGCCACACAGTATTACTATTTCACTGTATGTCTCCTGATTTCTTTTTGGTGATTCAAATAAAATTTCATATTCTACTATTTCTGGCTGATTGCATTAGTAACTGACTCATTGGATATGCTGACCACTGACTTAAGAGTCATTGAGCTACATGATTAAATTTTTTCTTTCCCTTAATAGATCCCCATAGGTAAATCTCCAATCATATTAAAATTAAAAATAATGACTGATGATACAATTGGGGAGCAGTTCAAGTAATTAATAGATAGACTATGGTTACACAATGAAACTATTCAAGGGCAATTCTCCCAAACTGGATAAGTTCCCATTTGGAAATCAGCACTGTTAACGACTGCAAACAGAAGTGTGTGATCCCTTATAGTTATTTAATACAGTTTTTAATTTCATGAGCATCATGTGACATATAAATTGCATAAGTGCTCACTCACTTGACCTCTCTAGCATTTTTTGAGACAATATTGTCCTTGCAGTCCAAATCATCTATTTCAAAATTTTTAAAATGAATCTAAGAATAGGTTTTTTGAATCAGATTTGTTTAGAAAAGAGTAATCATTTTATAAAGAGCATTTATTAATTAAAATTATAGTCTTCCAAAGAAGCTGTCCTCAAATCAGAATATTAAATACTCTATGAATTATTTCCCAGAAAGTTGTAAGTACAAAGCAGTTCATCTTGCTCCCTTGAAAAGCAGATAACTTTCTTATATAGTTTGGAGTGAAATTACTGCCTTTATATTTCCACTGTGGAAGAATATGTGTGAAGGTCAAAACTTTCTTTAATTCATGTTTTTTTTTTCCTGGACTCTACTGAAATATTGACTAAAAGATTTTTTTTATTTGCGTATATTAAAATTATGACACTAATGTAGCAATCACTGACTACCCAACACATTTTAAACATGTTAATATTTAACTATATTTGTTTCAGACTTTATTTTGTTAAAAAACAAAATTATACAGATACAGTTGAAATGTCCATGTATACCTCTTTTTGAGCATATTTATATATCTATGTTTATTAATATACTAAATTCAGAAATGAGGTTTCTGAAGTAAAAGAGATTATTATTTACTTCCAGCTGGTAATTGCACTGATTTTCATTTTCCCCAATTCTTACCCCAGGGGTGAATAATGAGAATAAGACATCATCCTAAAGGTAAGGGGGTCTAAGTAGTCAGTAAATCTCAAGAAAAATGAGTCTTGGTATTTACAGAGGAGAGAAAAATAGCTGTGAGACTTATCTTCTAAAAGTAGCCTTAAAAAGGTAATGAAAAAAATATAATGAGAAGTATTCTGGGTCCTCGTACTTTGAACAGTAAATAAATCTCTTTAGGGGAAAAATAAAAACAGTATCTCCAAAGTTAAAACCGTAGAATGTCTTTATAGTTCTGGGAATCATCCTTTCTTGAAATGTAACACATAACCTCTCTCTGGAGTCCTCACTGCCTATTCAGTCATAAATTAACTTCTGAAATTTGTCTTTTAGTCCAGGTGCCAAGTTTCAGTAATATTTTCTCAGAGGCCCCTAATTGTATAGAAATATTAAAAAAAAGCTTTCGCCACACTCCATATTTCCCTCTTTCCCTCCTCTAAAGAAATAACCACAATTTTAAGAGATATTATATATCCTTCCAGTATGTTTAAATACCAATAAAAAATATTTCAGAACCTTTTATTGCATCAATTTTATGTATCTGTTAAACTATTTCAGACATAATATCACTCAAACAGAATTGCCAAATAAACAAAAAGGTTAAAACAATTTTTCCAATTAATGAATGTCCTGGAATTACTTGATTGATAGCTATATCTTTAATCTTAACAGGAATCAAAACTATATCTTCTTTGGGGAATAGAAAGTAAAATTTTGAGTGGTGAGAGTAAAAATTTACTTTAGTATTTCATAAAATCAAATAACTTTGGATCTGTGTACATTCTAGAAGTTCTCTCTTTTTTTAAAAAAATTTCAATACCTTTTGAAAGCTAAGTTTTACTCGTCAACCTCACTCTGTCCGATCTTCTCCATCACTAGAAAGTGATCAAACAATAGCCACATTAACGAATTTTTAGTTCCATGAATATAGATGGCCTCTCTTGAACAAATATTTCTAATATCTCTCTATAACTCCATAGGATAATGTAAAAATGGGTGCTTTCTCCCAACAATTTATTGGCAAAAGTAGCTCCTTAAATGGCTCCCAGTGATCCTTACCTCAGGGCACCGATGCCCTTGTATAACCTCTTGTATGTCCTGGAGTATGACCCCATGTATGTCTGACTTGCTTCTAATGAATATAATACAAGAAGAGAGAGAAGATGCTACTTGCAATAAAAACTTACAGAAGACCGTGACTTCGGTCTTGCTTGAACACTCTTTGCTCTTCCTTGATCTAGATCTATTGAAGAAGATCTATCTACATTACAGTGAGCTGCCTATACAAAAGCCCACATGCAAGTAGTTGAAGGTGGCATCCCAGGAGCAGCTTATGAAGAATTTAATTTTGTTAACAACAATTTGAGTGAGCTTGAAAGTATATTCTTTCACAGTTGAACCTTGAGATGACCAAAGTCCTGGCCAATAACCTATTGCGGCCCTAGGCATCCTGAACCAGAAGACTCAGTTAGGCTACACCTTATTCCTGACCTACAATAACTGTGAGGTGATACATGTTGCAGGCAAAGCCACTACGTTTGGGGATAATTTGTTATCCAGTAGTAGATAAATGCCATTTTGGTATCGAAAGCAGAGTAGTGCCATAACAAACACTAAAAATGTGAAAGTGGCTTTGGAACTGAGTAGTGGGAAGATGCCGAAAGGATTTTGAGGAGCATGTTAGAAAATGCCTGCATTGCTTTGGACAGATTGTTAATAGAATATGGGCTTTGAGGACTCTGCCAGTAAAGGCTTTAAGTGAAGTGAAAAACATGTTATTGAAAAATGAAGAAAAGCATATCTTTGCCATGTGGTGGCAGAAAACATAGCAACACCATCATCAGCAATCACGTGGGCATCAAAACATGCTCCTAAACGAGATTTCCAATCAGAGATCCTACCTCCTAATACCATCACAGTGGGGCATAAGATTTAAACGTATGATTTTTTTTTTTATATACAGCAAGGATGTAGAAGCTCTGCCTCCAAAGCCAACCAATAGTCATTTCACTGTTTTTCACACAGCCACCTGCTGGTGAGATCCACTGGCCAGCTCCATCATTCTCTTCTTCCCATGGATGGACAGAAAAGGAATCTGAGAAGTGTCACAGATTTTAATTTACTTCTTATGAGCTTCCTTTCTTTGTTTTCTGAGAGGGACATGCTCTCACAACTGACATCCTCAGAAATTATGGATGTGGGGCCTCTGGAAAAGAAAGATTAACATTAAATCCTGAGGAGTTCTAGGTTAAATAGGCAGAATGTTGCCTTGTATGTTGTCTTTCTCTTGCCTGTAGACTGATGCTGAAAGATGAGAAAGAAGATATGGCATACAGGGTTTTACCCAACATGATTATTTATTTTCAGAGTGGATAAAGATATTTTCCAGTTTTCCTTCTTTAAAAATCTCAAAGATGAGATATTGATTTTTTTCAAAAAGTAGTTCTCTGCTGAAAGGACAGAATCTCAGCCCTACAGGTGCAGGTATGCTCTACCAGATGTCAACTCCCTGAGGTCATAGCCTGGCATCCAGCCTCTGATTGAAGATTTTCTGGGGCTCAACATTACTCTTTAGACATCCTGCTATACAAAAGAACAGCCTCGCACAGAAATGCAAACATCCCAAATTTTTTTACTAATTCAACCCACAGTTACTGCATCCTGGTGTTTGGAATGGTTGCCTTGAGCCCTTTAGCACACCCTGACAGATGATCTGTGTGCTTTGGGTAGAAACCTGAGCCCACTCTAATCTCTATCCTGTCCAAACTATTTGGCAAGAAAGCTAACAGTTGTTCTTGAGAATCCCCATCTAAGTATCTCTACATGACAACCCAATTGATTTAGAAAAGTGAAAAGAGGAATAAGAAATAGCTTATTTTCTGAGGTGGATTGGTTTTAGGGTTCCTTTACCTCACAAGTGTTGTGATTTTCCCCCCCATCTTGATAAAAATTGGTTTCTCTACAGACAGGAAAAGTAAGGAGGAGCCCAACACCACATCTGACAACTAGTCAATTACTAACTCAGCACTCATCCCATAAACCAGTGGTTCTCAACATTCTCAGTTTTATGACACAATTTAAATTAGGTTTTGGCTATTTATCATCATATTTCTCTTCCACATCCACTGCTTTAGTAGAATTTACTACCATGACTGATTATTTTATAACATTGTGAGTCTACGTTCTCACATATCTAACTAAACATGAATTTTTTAATGTATTAATATTTCACCATACCTTATATTTCTTACTCTTAGTAAGTTTAACTATTACATTCATCTTATATTATCTATAAGTTTGATGATAATTTTGATAAATATCACCAGGATTTGTATAAAACCTCATGGTAAAGCCTGTCAAATGGGACGGGTCAACATAAAACTTTGAGCAAATGTTTAAAGACCAAATTTATAGCTACTGATAAAATATATAACATTTTTGAAGTTACCAATTATATAAAGAAGAGACAACTAAATACAACTCTTATGACAACATTTTAGAGATCAGGAGAGATTTCTGGCCAGGACATCTGGACGCAGAGCTGGATCTGAACCTACTCATATGTACATGAGTAGAAATTACATTTAACATAGATTTCAGAGTTCTATTTTTGAGAACTGTAAAGTATTATTTCTCTCTATTTTCCTCCCAACAGTGATGTTAACCATGATGTGTGAACAAGGAGAGCATGAGGTTATACAAACTTCGAGGGCTTCTGCATTTTATTTGCATTCATTTTACAGTCCTGTAGAGACCTAAGCTTAAAATGCATTGGGCAGTTTGTTAAGTATTACAGGTTTGTGATTGTTTCAATATAATCACAGAAACAAAACTATGATTTCTATTCATACTCAAGAGCAGAGAAATAAATTTTCTGTACTGATCAATATTGTAAAGAATATGAGGTACAGTACACAGTCATATTTTGGAAAATCATGACAAAAACAAAAGCTACATTGTCCTAATGACAGAAATTCACTTAAATTTGCTTCCTGAATTGAATTCATGAGGTGAATAAAAATATATATTTTAGATAAAGCTAAATATTTTAAAGGAAATAAACATATATCTTATATGTATGGAAATATTTTATAGTACTTTTTGGGGGGTGTTGAGAAAATATATTATTGAATAATTTAAAATTTACTGATGAACAGAATAAAAATATACTGTTATTTTGGGAGGGATTATTTTTTCTTGTGGTTGGTAACATTTGATTCATTTGATGACACTGAATAACAATAATGACTTTATATTTTTTCCTCAGAACAAGCCATTTGACTTACCTATAATTTCATTTTATACTGTATTTTTTGTTTACCTTAATACATATTTTAAGAATAAAAGTCCTAATACAAATTAACAACCCTGTATTCTTTTGTTAGAAAATAGAGGCATTATTAATTTATAAAAGCTGTAATTTTAATATGTATTTGTAATACTTTTAATCCTAAAAGCAATCATTAATGTTGGAACATTTTAGGTTTAAATAGTATAAATCAGAGTCAATCTTACTTTTTCTCTTTCAAATTTAATAATATTTCTGATGGCCAGTGGATGTATTTCATATCATGGTCTTCAAATACTTTACCATGTGTTTTGTACATAGTTAATCAATATAAATACTGACAGTTATTGATCATTAGCTTCTTAGAGGTTTTTTAACCCGTATATTACCCAGCTGTCATAAGTTGTTTAAAAGAGAGGGAAGCAAAGTCCCTTCTTCCAGATTTATTGAGGTAAGATTGCATACATTTAAGGTGTACAATGTGATGATTTGATATAGAAATATACTGTAAAGTGATTATGGGGACATTATTTGGGTAAGTTGAGTTATGAAAGGTGAATTGTAATTAACCAATCAAAGTGGGAGTAGGAAGACGGCAGAGGAAGAATTTTCCATGGAGGGAGAATAGCATTCAATTATTCACACATTCAGTCACAAGTGCATTCATTCAACAACCATTTATTCTGAACACCTACTATATCCTAGGCATGGTTCTAGATATTAGAGATCCAAATTTCGGGGAAAGAAATACAAAGTCCCTGCTATCACAGAGCTTGCACTCTTGTGGTAAAGAGAATCGTTTATAAGAATCACGGTAATACAGATGACCTTTGCCCAATAGGGGGGTCAAGGGCACTGATCCCTTGAGCAGTCAAAAGTCCTCATCTAACTTGCGACTCCCCCAAAACTTAACTACTAATAACCAACTGTTGACTAAAAGCCTTACCAATAACATAAAACATCAATTAACACATATCTCTCCCCTGAAGAGAGTGTAAACTCCAATCAGGTATTTCAGGGATCCATGAGAAGCTGAACCTGTGCTGCTTTTTAAAGAAAGACATTAGTATCAGTTCTGTAAAGGTTATAGGTTATCATGTTATAAAGCCCCAGACTTTCTCTATACTATTGTCTATGGAAACACTTGCAGCAAACTTTTCCTTCAGTAATACAGTATTAGATTAAGTAGATTCGTGTATTTGTTGGCTGGTTATTTCCAAATAATTTCAAGTAATTACCATAAAAATAACTACAACAAACTCACTACCCATTTTAATTTAGTTGGGTAAAAGGTGCTTAATTTTTAAAGAATTCCTTATGATGGGGCTACCCGACATTCTTAGCTGTGATGCCTGGGAATGAGTATTTTTCTGTCTTTTTTTTTTGAGACAGAGTCTCAATCTGTTGCTCGGGCTAGAGTGCTGTGGCATCAGCTTAGCTCACAGCAATTTCAAAGTCCTAGGCTCGGGCAATTCTTCTGCCTCAGCCTGCTGAGTAGCTAGGACTACAGACATGTGCCACCATGCCCAGCTAATTTTTTCTATGCATTTTTAGTGTCCAGCTAATTTCTTTCTATTTTTTTCTTTTCTTTTTTTTTTTCTTCAGTAGAGACAGGGTCTCACTCTTGCTCAAGCTGGTCTTGAACTCCTGAGCTCAAATGATCCACCCACCTCAGCCTCCTAGAGTACTAGGATTACAGGCGTGAGCCACTGTGCCCAGCCCTTGTCTTCTTTTTCTTCTCCGTCTTCTTCTCCTTCTTCTCCTTCTCCTTCTCCTTCTTCTCCTTTTCCTTCTTCCTTCTTCCTTCTTCACTTCACAGCTCGATCAATTCACTCAGAGCTATGGGTTCTACTATTATAATGTGTGATCAAATGTATAAGAGGAAATTATGCATAAATAAGATAACATACATAATATTGCTTTAAAAGAGGCACCCCAAATTAACATAACCCCTGGCAATGAAAGGACGTTGTCTATTTAAAATAAATAAATGTATATTCATTGATGAATATTTTGCAACCTTGTAGGAGTTACTTTTTTCTCCAGCATATTATGAATAAAATACCTGTCAGATCAGATCTATTACAATAAGTGCAAACAAGCTCTAGCACTTGGACTCTTTCCTTAAAAAAGATTATCAACAACATGTAAATCATGCTGTACATTTTTTTGATGGAATAAAATTGTTAAAATGGGAAAGCTAGAGGTAATTTATTTACTTATTTCTGACAAGATCACTTGCTTCATGTTACTCCACTTCCCATAGGAATTGCTGCTGGCTGCCACATCGATTTGGATCTTTTTGCATGACAAAAAAGCTAGGCTCCATTAAAGTATCATTTGCAATGAATTTACATCCTTCCTCAGGGATAAATCTACCATTAGACATTATGCAGGAAGACTGACTTTTATAAAAGATTACTGTTCTTCGGATTCCAAGATGCATTCAAAAAAGGCCAAGGATAAAATAGAAATATTCTACAGAGAATGTGAGATAAATTAACTTTCATGTGACCTTGAGATTCCATTTCCAAATTCCAATGAAAATGCTAGGGAGTGTTCAAGAAATTTAGGAGATATTATCATCTTATATGTGTTTGTATTCTTCATATGCAAGATTTGATATTCTAGCAAATTCGAAATAGCTTTGAAGTTTAAAAATCTATTGAAGATTCTATGTTCAAGATAAAGTTTATAGCTTTATAAAAATGTGTAAACTGTTCTTTTTTTAAATTAGAGAAACCTGTGACTTCCTATCCATGCTTATTTGATATAGAAAGCAATTCGTGGTGTTAGGAATATTGCCATTGGTACCTTCTAAAGATGTTCTACACAGTGACATCGCTTAATAGGCAATCACCAAATATAAAATAGCAAAGTATTGTTGGAGGGGTTACATTTATGTAAAAATAGTTTTATTTCTTTCTAACAAGCATTTTGTGAGTAAGTATGTAAACCTAGTATAACATTTTGGGGAGAAGATTACATAATTACAGATATATGTTGTTAAAAGTTTAAAGTTAACCATTATTAGAATAAAAAAATATTTCTCAAGATTTAAAAATGATCAATTAAATTATGATTAATTTCACATAAATATGGAAATAAAAGGATAAATATGCTAAATACTAAATAATATAATAGAATTAATACCAACTCTATCACTGACCACATAAATGGTTAAAAATCTGAGATTGGGCAAAAAAGGAAAAAGCTTGTTTTATGTTTTTGGGAAAGTCAAACTTATGCAAAAGAGCACAAAAGATTAAAAGCAAGTGAATGAGCAAAGATACATGCCATGAGATATATATTAATGCATACACATATATGCAAATTTACACATGTTGCATATGTATACATATATACATACACATATTTATACATACTATATATGCATGCATAATTTTACAAATCTATTTTCTTTAGAAAGTGCAGTGAGTGATCAATTAAAACAAACCACATGGTTAAGTAAGTAAAGATTAAAATAAACTGTCTTTAATTATTCTAGCTGTCTGAGAAAACTTCCTAATTAAGTGATATGCTTCTCATGAATGTTGTTATTGAGAAGAGAAAGAAACACTAAGTAGGAGAAGATTTTTGCTTTTTTATTGCTTATATGGTTGCTTTTTGAATTTTATGATCATTCCATAAAAAAAGAAAGACAAAATAAGACAATAACAGAAAGTGAGGTGTTGTAGGTGAGCTGTTGGAGAATGGTGACATTCTAAAATGAATAAAAGAAATGGAATACAACACAGTGCTTTTGAGACTCATTTGTTCTTGTACTTGAGGGGAAAATTAAGTGTTTACAAGTTATTAAGATGATCATTTCTCTTTCAGAAAGTAGAGACATAAATTTAATAATATAAACAAAAAGTTAAATTCCAAAGCACCACAAAAAAGCCCTTTTGTTACAGAAATGTGAAGCAAATACACCAGTAGTTTCTTCGCATAAACCTGCCCAATTCCTTAATCTCAAAATAGATGCAGTAGATTCAGAAGTTAGGAGTTGTGCTTAGTAATGTAAATTGATTATATCTTTAGCAGTGTTAGAGAAAATTTTTTTATTATTTTAAATTCCAAAACATGGATTTACATGTGAAAGTACCTAAAATTTTTGGATTCAAGTATAGTTATCTTGAGAGATATGAGGTTTTGTTATGCCAGCATTTATTCCTATGAGATTGTAAGGCCACAGTAATGCTAGAAGCATCATATAGAATGCACATGTTTTTCACCTCGCATTAGAGACAAGAGTAAGTTTTAACTGGACTTGTTTTATTACAGCTTTCTCTAGACTGGCTTGTTGGAGTCCAACATGGTGTGATAGTTAAGCTTGAATAAATTAGAAAAATATGCTGGAAAAGGGGATCAAACACATTCTATGATATAAGACAGGATGTTTTCCCTGAAAACAATAAATATTTTTGCTCTAAATTGTAAATTATCCAGGAGGACAAAATGACAGACTGGTGACTGAGTTTGAGAATTGAAGGGTAAGAAATACTTGGAGACTGTATTGAAGAGTGTTAAGCACCTACATTATTTATAATCATAAGACACTAGACAGGGATCATAAAGTGAAATTTCAGTGAATGTGAGCCTTAATATCAATATTTACAATAGTAGTGTACTTGGTTTTCTTTGTTGTATATCTGCTTCTCTACTTACTAATGAAATATTGAGAAAGAAGTTTATGCTATTGAATCAAATATTTTCAATGATCCCTCAAAATTGCATGTTCTAAATATAAAGAATATTATGTCACTTGGAATAGAATATTTAAATTAATGGTCCAATATAAATTAGCTTAATTAAGGGAAAGTACCATTGGAGAACAGGGATTATTTACAGTTTAAAAAGGCATATTACAGGACTCTCTAGTGTTGCATCCCAGCTCAGAAATGGTTTGAATATTTTGACCTACTTGGACAGTGAGTAGTTGTATAGTTCTCTCTTTAATTTTAAATTTCCCAGTAAGCTTTGATCCACTTAGAATGGAAAATCACTGTAATTGTGAATTGTTGATAAATATTGTGAGGAGTAATTCAATAAAATTGCTAGAATTATGTTTTTATGTAGCAATGATTTGCCTAATATTTGATCAATTTCATCATGCTGTATCTACCAGTTTCTATTCTCCTTCTTTTTGAGATCATTTGTAGATGCAGTAAATATTATGGAGAAAAAGAACAAGAAATGTACAACCCAATAGCAAAATTCATTTTTCTAGTCAACATTTCATTTAGGTTATTTGAAGCTGAATTCTTGCTTCTGGAATTCAGACATCTGATATGTAATGTAGAGAGGCAGAGACATTGCTCACTCAGTTCATTGTAGTTAATATTGCTACACACATCTAGATAACTGATTGCTTGAAAATGCTATTAAGAGAATAAATTGAAGTTGTAAATGTAGAAAAGTCAAGGTCTGACAGTTTCCAAAGATAAATTATATATTCTCAAAAATAGTGATCTCTCATTCAGGTTAGTGCAAGGAGATGCCTACCGGGTTTCAGGAAATTCAACAGAAGACATACTTTACAAGTTTTAAATTCCTCTATTTAAGATCATTATGAATTTTACTTAGATGTCTGTTTTTTTTTATAATGTATTTTACATTTAATTTTCTAGCTGATTCTTGTTGGCATATAGAAATATAATCGATTCTTGTATAATGACCTTTCTCTAGAAGCCCTGTTAAATTTACCTTTTCTAATACTTTATAGATTCTAAAATATTCCTATTTTTAAAATGTTAAACGACTGTCTTCCATGAATATCATATTTTCCAAGTTATATTTCTCAGTCTATAAAAATGTAATTATTTTATATTAACTCTTTATCCCATAAATGATTTATTATGTGCTTCTTAATTCCCTGATTTTCTTTTTGTTGGAATATTCCCTTTAGAAAACTTATAATTTCAAATTATTTCTCTGTTCCTCTTAAGATATGAATCTCCCAGCCTCTCGCCAGTTTGACAATTTAGGCATGTCTTCTCAAGGACCTGGAAGCCATCCCTTTGAAATGCAATCATTAAGAAAGATAGTGCCCCTATCTCTCAGTCTTTGTGGGAGGATAGGAGCCTAACTTCAATGGATGCCAATTAGCAAACATGGATGACCTCAACCTCCCCATGATATCCTCTGGTACTTTTTTACCAACTCACTCCAATGATTAAAACCTCTCTAGCCTTTTCAAATAATTATTCAAGGAATTCATTTCAATCTCTACACTCTATTGCAATAATTTTGAATAAAGGCTTCCTTGCTTGTTTAACTCTGTCCAGTGTTATTTTTCTTTGATAGTGACTAAAGGTTATTCTAATAAAAAAGTGAGCAAATTTCTGTGTGTGTGTGTGTGTGTGTGTGTCCTTTGACTTTGTTGAAATTTAATAAACCTGTCTTTCAAAAAATAATTTTAGCTTCATAGAAAAGTTGCAAAGATGGCACAGAAAGTTTCTGTGTACCTCCATTCAATTCTTCCTAATGCTTATGGTACATTTATGAAAACTAAGAAATTAACATTGTTACAATGTTACTAACTCAACTAAAAACTTTATGCACAATTCACTACTTTTTCCATGAATTTCCTTTTCTCTTCTGGGATCCAATCCAGGAAACCATGCTACATTTAGTCAAATCTCTTTAGTCACCTCTAATTTGTGACTGTTATAGTCTCTTCTCATTTTTCGCCATCTTGACAGTTTTGAGGAATATGGGACAAGTGTTTTGTAGAAGGTCACTCATTTGGGTTTATTTGGTGTTTCACAGTTATACCGATTTTTAAAAAGAATATCACACAGATATAATGCCCCTTCTATCACGGCAAATCAGAGGGTACATGCTATCAACATGACTTATCACTAGAGATAATAGAGTGATATTATCCTTGATCACTCAGAGTAGTAGTACCTGCTAGGTTTTTATATTGTAAAGTTTTTGTTCCTTTCCATACTCTTTACTTTGGAAGCGAATAACTAAAGCCAAGTCATACTTAAGCAGGGGGGAATAAAGGGGTGAGCCCCATTTCCTAAAAGGATAAAATATATACCTATATTACTTGAAATTTTTCTGTAGGAAAGTTTTGTCTTTTTAGTTCTATTTATTCACATATTTGTCAGCCATTTTGTTATATTAATATAAACTAATGAATGTTTCTCCTTAGTTCCATTTAATAGGAAATGGTGATAAGAAACCAAGATTGGACGGTAAGGAAAGTGTAGTATTTAATTGAGAATGTTGTGATTGTTTCTGTGACGGTACTAGAATAATTGTTCAAATATAAATCAAAGATTCCTATGCTTGGAAATTCTATTTCAGTAGATCTGGAGTCAATTTTCAATATTGTTTAGAATTTAATTTTTCTGTTTAAGAACCTCAATAATTTTTTATGATGGTGTATTTATCCTTCTCTGATCATTAGTCCAGACAAAGCTTCTTTTTAAATTACACTTTCCCCTTCCTCCCATCCCATTTTCAATGCCCTTAATCCTCCCTAAATATCTACTCTGGGGTATTCTATATACCTCTTTTCATATGTGTAGTTAGTTACTTGTGAATCTTTAAAAAGGATAATTCATTTAGGTAATATTGTAATTTAACTAAATTACAGTATTATAAATATAATTATCATTGTACTAATTTTAATTCCTCTGTTTATAAATGAGATATATTTATTGGTCTATATTAGTAATTAATTTTTCTTCTTCTGTAAATTTTATGCCCATTTTTTCTTTCCGCTTTCTTTTTTTTGTTATTTATCTGTCTTCCCCGTACCATCCTCACTGATGTGAGAGCTTCACAGTATTTATTAAGTCTAATGTCTGTTGATCTCTACGGGCTTTTAATTCAAAATACTTTTTATTCCAAGGAGTCATATTTTGGGGTGAAATTTCTTGAGCTCCTTTAATTACAAACGTTGGGATTCAGTATTTTTATACTGAAAAATGTTATGTACTTTGAAGCAGAATTTAGTAATTAAGTTGATTTATATTTAGTCAGATTATTCATTCTGTGGAAATGGATTGGAATTGCAATATGCCCCAAACTAATAATAATACTGATAATGATAGAAACAATAATAGCTAACAATTAGAGATTACTCTTTCAGCCATTGTTCTAAATGCATCTATTAATTAATTTGATTCTCAGTGATTCTCACTGACCTTATGAGGTTAGTGTTATGATTATCATCCATATATTTCACATGTGGAAGTGAAAAATTCTCACTTTTTTCCATAAAAATTGTTAGTAAACTCTATGCTACTTAGATGAAAGAATTTAAAAAAAGACTACTATAATAAGTACAGATTTGCCTAAAGCAAAACCGTGAACATTAACTTACCAAATAATGTGAGTAAAAGTTTCGTGAGTAAAAGCTCTAAAACAAGCACATATTAACATTGGTAAACTTTTGTGATCAAAGAAAATAAATAAACTGAGATATATCAGACATATATCTGTATTCATATAAATAAATCTATATTTTCAACCTGCATATTTTTTACTTTATGCTTTTTTATATCTTTCAGTTTTTATAAGATTATAATTTTTATAATGTTTATACATAAAAAGATACTTTTTCTTTAAAATATAGTGTCTGTTGGCATATAGGATATTAATCAAATTTTTCTTTCATGTTTTTATAGTTATTTTGTTGCTTTATTTTTAATGTTTTGCCTGTCAAGTCACATTCATTTAGAAGTAGAGTGACTTTTTATAAGATCAGAATACAAATCAAAATAGCAATTAATTTTTATATAAATATCAAAATATTTCTTATACTTAGAACTAAGAACTGTGGTTCTTAAACTTTACCCTGAATAAGAATCGCTAGTAATAATATTGAAATTAAACTCTTTACTCCAAAAGTTTCTTATTCAATTCATCCAAATGGGCCTTGGAAGTCGTATTTTTTACAAACTATCTCATATTTTACTTTAGGACATATTCCAGTATTGAATATCAGGTCTGCTTTTAAGTCTTATTATTTTTACTCTATGCTATATGATGTCGCACTCTGTAGAAAAGACCATGATTTGATTATCAGGGTTTGAATCACTTTTCATCCTAAAAAAATCTCAATTATTCTATAGCGGTGAGGAGAAACTTGCCCTTTTCCTCAAAAGTTCGCTGAAACATCAACTTACAATTAATCAGAGAAAGGTTTATTTACCATGCACATGAGGAAAATCACAGAATGATTACTCAATATATCAATAAAGTTTAGATTTTTTTATACACACCTTTTAGAGGGGTGAAGGGAAGATGAGGAGTATAGATAATTCTGTTTAGGGACAATAAACAATTGTTAGGAAGGATGAATGGATGGGGGAAAAAGACTGACAAATTAACCTGAGAGGCAGGCATTATGTTTAAAATGATTTGGGCCGGGTCTAATCACATACTTGATCTTCTTTCCTGCAATATGCTGAGATGACAGGGAGAGGAAGGGAAGTCAGTTGTTCTTTTGATCATTTTATGCAGGTAGAGGGCAAGCCTCTTCCAAGGGCCTGTTAGTCTCTAAGAGACTTTAATTCAAAATGTTCTTTATACCAAGGAGTCATATTTTGGGTTGAAATTTCCTGAGCTCCTTCAATTCCTTGAGATACATACTTTCATTTATAGCAACTCATGGAGCCAGAAAGTAATTAATGTCAAATTTAATTAGACTGTAAAACCTTCCCCAAGCAATTAGTCACAGATTATAATGAAAGACTGCTTTGAGTGAGGCTCCTGACAGAGGCAAGATGGCAAGTAAGGAGACTATTACACAAATGAAGTGGTAAGAATTAGAGGCTGTAAGGACATCAAAAGATTCAAAAATCAGGTAATCAAATAAAATTTCAGAGAACATAGATATCTGTAAAGATATAAAGAAACAAAGGAGTCTTTAACGTCAAAAATTTGGAAATCATGCTTGACAAAGTACCTACTAAAGTGTTTGGCACAGATCCAGCACACAATTGTGTTTTAATTGAGATAATGGTATTAGCAGGATTTTAAGAAACACGAGAGGGAAAGTTGAAGTAAACTGTGCCACAAAGAATAGTTAGGGAAATTGAGGACCTAGGTAAAAAGATAGGAGAGGGAATTGATATATGGTATCACAGTAAGTAGTGTGTAATGATAATAAACTACCTTGGTATTTGAAGTTTCAGATATTCTGACCCTGGTGAGAATCTATCCTTAGCAAGACTAAGACTGGCTTGGTGGCCCATAAGTGATGAGAAATTAACTGAAAGTAGAATGTCAATCTCTAGGTAATGAGTGCTCTCTTAATTTTCTAAAATAATTGTCTTGTTTCCTGCTACTTGAATCTACCGATGGTTTTCTTTTTACAGATTTAGGCTTATAATATTTTTAATGTCAACCATAAGAAGGATTTAGAAGTGAGAGTAATCTAACCCCCCAAATTAGCCAGCAAGAGGGTTGAGCATTGTGCTGTGTTCCTACCTAGTTCTGGTCTTCTAAATAATACAAAAGAATTTACTCACTCACTCAAAGCATTTTCTAGCCTCTAGTTTTGTGTTAGTTCGATTCATATGACAGCATTCTTTTATTGAACCCCATTCTATAGTTTTGTCTGTTCTGTCTGTTTATACAACTGCCTTATATTAGCTTTCCTCTAGGTACAGTATCTATAATGGAATTTAAGTTTTCACTAAGTCTAACTCTAATAATAATTTATTTAGTTCAGTTATTTTCCTGAACCACACCTGAATCTTTTAAAATTTTACCTTGTGTAAAAAGGATTGATTAGTTCCTCGATCCTTCTGCTCAGCACATTTATGGCACTTAGGTACTATCCTGATGGTGATTTGTCAGTTACTGAAATATTCAGCCCATATTAAAAGTTCCTTCAAGTTTTTGTTTTGGGCTTAAGTTTTTTGTTTTAGAGTAAGAAGAGCCAGACCTTTCTTATAGTCGTAAAACATAGCTTGACTCTTATATTGTTGGGGTGGTTCTGGGAAGTTAGGAACACTTTATTCCCATTACAGGGAAATGTTGATGGCATAATTAAGGGAAGAAGAGAGAGATGAAGAAAATCTAGGTTTGTTAATCTTATATTAAACAAAATTTTATTTTATCTAATTTATTGTACTCATTCCCTCAGCTACTGTAACAAAATACCACACATTCAGTTGCTTAGACAGGATCACACACACCACACACACACACACTCACTCATGAAGTTTATTGTCTCACAGTTATGGAGACTAGAAGTCCAAAAATAAAGGTATTGGCAAGACCACGTTCTATGGAATTCTCTAGAATCTGTTCCACGTTTTTCTCTTAGCTTCTGCTGTCACTGGCAAATCTTGGCATCGTTTGGCTTGCAGCTGCATAATCAGTTTTGGCTTTCCTTATCACATGGTGTTCTCTTTTTCTCTGTCACTTCACATGGCCATACTTTTATATGGACACCAGGAATATTAGATTAGAAGCCCAGCCTACTCCAGTATGACCTCATCTTAACTAATTATCACTGCAACAATCCCATTTTCAAATAAGATCTCATTATGAAGTTAGGATTTCAACATATCCTTCTGGGAAGAAACAATTTAACCCATAACACTTATGTATTGATCTCCAGGTAGAATTATACATAAATTTTTCCTCTCAAAATATTAAAGAGGAAAGTATGAGAGGCTAAATGATGGACAGGTAGATTTCAAATAAAATTACTTGTTTGTCCAATATCCTAAAAAGTAAAAATATATGATCTTTGTAAGACAGAGCTAGTGGTTGGCTCATCATGTGCATGCTCCTAAAAGTAAGTAGAAGTTAATGCTAATGAACAGAATAAGCTTAAGATAGGGCTTCTTGGCCGGTTTTCATTAAAAATTTTATACAAATTAATCATTCTCTTTGACTGCATATTTTAAAAGATTTAACCATTCTTCAATAAGAAATAAAACCAGAAACTTAAATCAAACCATTTGTAATCCTAATTATAAATGACAGCACAAGCCAAAACTTTAGGGTTGGCTCAATTCAAGCTTTCATGTATGCTTTATTAAGAATTAGAATTTAAGTGAACCTGTCACACAGGCAAAAGATATATTTAATGAGCTTTTTGAATCCATCAATTACTTTTTTTAGATGGGGAATTTTGGTTTGTGTTCACATCTTTAAATAGCCCTTTTTCTTCAATACTTTTGTGTTGTTATGTACCATATCCTAGAGGAACTCCTCGTTTTCTGATTTCAGAGTAACACGGGATCTTGTTACTTTCCTTCTCATCTCATCTAGCAGTATATTTCTTAGAGGTACTATTAAGTACCTCTAAGGGTTAACTCCCATTCTCCAGTTCCTTTTAAAACGTCTGATAACAGAAGTTTTCCTTTATTTTTGACATTGCAACAGATATTTTTGTTGGTGGGGGGATTCTGGTCAGACATCGTGTTTGTTTACTTCCATTTATTCCATCTAATGAGACATCTTAGGGCTGCACTCACATTGACAGTAAAAATAATAGCTTTACAAATGCAGTCACCTGTAGCCACATATTGCTCCTCTGAAAAATGAAAGTGTTGGTTCAGGGCACGTCTTTTTATTGAGCGACCACCATCTATGACAGAAGATACAGGTGAGAAAAGCACATTTCTAATCGAAGAACACTCAGATAAGGAGGGTCAATTAATCTTTGTCTTTTGAAACTGAGGGTAGAAATTAACTTCTGTAAACTAGGGTGATGGCAAAGTTCAAATAAAACTTCCATTATTAAAGTTCTTTGTGACTCTTCTTTTTCAGTTTGTGCAAATTACTTTGCATGTGGGTCGGCTGATGACTTAATACAGTTGGTAGGGCCCCTGGTATGCTACCAATGCTTACAAATGTTGAAAACCATAAATTATCTTGGCAGTGACTATTATCTAAACCTGAATGGCTGGGTTGCATTTAGATGAGCTCATCTTAGTTTCCTGTTATCTTTTGGGAATTTCACCTTAATGCTACTGAGTGGGAAAGCTAAATATAAAGTGAAGCTTAAGTAAATCCTGCTCTGCCTGTTGTAGGCTTTGAATGTGTGAAGAAATTAAGGTATAGCAGAGCATATTACCTGCCTCATAGACTGATCTAAATATATCTTATGTTTATGTCAAAACTGACCTCTGGGAACTGGTGATACTTTGGATATGGATGAATTCTTAAAATGTACACATTCCAGACAATCTAATGGGCTCTAGTTCATATTTTGCTGTTTCTGTACAGATACTGAAAGGGACAGTCTTGTAAAAATAACAGGGAAATATCTAATTCCACAATGTCCCAGTTAAAAATCAATCCTATGAGTTCTCTCCTTAACAGGTACCCTGCAGGAGTTCTGTTTTGTACAACTTCTGAAAAGAGCTGAATGGATGGAAAAGAGATGTAAATCTCTCTCTTTCAAAATTGTTTTTTTGAGAATCTGTTTTTACAGAGTTCCTGAGTAAACACCAGAAGAACCAGCTCCAAGCCTCAACCATATCTTGAGGACAGAGTCACATCTCCTGTGATAATCCCTTCTCCAAGGAAAGGCAAGAAACCAACTCTTGGACTTTGACATCCTTGCAGTTTTTGTTATCTATCTGCTGCTGTTTTTGTTATCAACTGACAACCATCAACATTTTTTTTTTCTCTTCATCTCCCTTAAAATCAGTGAGCCCCTTGACTTCGCTGCTGGCGCCCCCTTCTCTTTCTTTGGGATGTCACGTCATCTCCCTGTTCTCTCCCCACCCCACCTCCACTTTCCCCCTTTCTCTCTCTCTCTCTCTTTCTCTCTGTCCTTCTAAAGGATAAAATAAACTTTTTTGACTTTTATATCTTAATCTCTGCATGATAAATCTTTCTTCACCCACGCTGTGGGTACCTACCAGGCTTTCCACCCTAACAATACAAATTAATAGAAACTTAGTATGTTTCCTGTACAGATCCTGACTATGATTTTAATGGTCACCGTGATTGCAGCTGAAGTACCATCTATGTGTAGCTCACATAAGGTGCTACCAGAGTTGGCAGTGGGGAAAAAAAGGCCACGACACATTCTAAAATTGTATATGTCACAAATCCTAAATTATGGAAGTCTATGTCCACTATATTTAACAAAAAAAAGATGAAGAATATTTTGTGTGATAAAGGAAACGTATTAAACTGATTGCATCAAATAGGAAGTTTGACCATGGACAGAACTTCTCGGCAGAGATTTCCAATGCTTTACACAAAAATACAGTCTTAAATGCATGTTTATGTAACAGAACTGCATGTGTGTATATAAATATATATATGCTATTATATAATTTATTATTGTTTCAATCTACTGGAATGTGATCACCCTTATTATTACATAGTATCTTACTGGCATATATTGGTGGAATGTTTAAATTCATGTCTAATAAATAAAGATTATGAAATCAATACCATTGGCCATTTATCTGTCAGTTTTCAATCAATTCTATATTTACATAAGAATTACTATTTCAACGAAAGCTTACTTCACATTAATATTTTCTTTTGTGTTCACCATAATTTTGTTTTACTTGTAAATCTAAAAAATGCAGAGGAAAATGGAAGAGACAGTTGCAGATATGTGATAAGCCTTCAACAACATGATACAATTCCCTAGTGGATCTCACTTTAAGGTTTGTGTTTTTGTTTCAGTTAAAAATTGTCAGTCTCTAGGAACATGTTCTGATTAAGAATGAACAGCTAATTCTGTTACTGTATTAACTGTTTTTATAAAACGCACTTGATAAAACGTGTTTTTACCCAACCATCTTCTACATACATTTACTAAAACCCTTTCAAAAGAGGTTACACATAAAGTTGGAATAATGTTTCATAGCTGGCTAAATTTTTAAAGAGGGCTTACGACTTAATCTTCTCTACCAAAAATAAGGTAAACTCTTGTTTGATAAACTATCTTAGAAAATAAAAGTGAGGCCCATATGCTTTCTGATTTTGTTTGCTTGTTTGTTTCCTTTCTCACATCTTAGGAGACATCTGTGTGAAGGCAAGAACTCTGATAGCATATTTGGCATGCACATTTCTTGGGAATATTGGTCTCAAGATGAATGAAGATATTTTTCAAAGCAAAATATTGCAATGCTTATATTCTCTATTTTACACAAAAACATTTCTGGTATATTTCCCCCCTATATGTCAAAGGGATAATAGAATTCTGTAAATTGTATATTTCTCTGTTCCTGCCTAACTCTAGTCTTGACTCTCAAAAAAAATTTTTCCCTGGAAAAAAAAACACCTCATTTTATAATATGACCCTGAAAAGTTCCTATTCTTTGTAGTCAAAGAACATAATTAGAGAGCTTTTGCTACGGTCAACAAACTACTGGAAATCTTGATATAATTTATTCATTTTTCTCCATATTGACAAATAATTGGTAGAATGCATTACTTTTTGTGTGACTGAAAATATTAATGATTGGCATGTGTGCATTTTAAATTGACTTGGATCAAGACTTCCAGGTCCCTTTCCAGCAAATGTGGTGGTTTTCCAGCATTTGGCATCTCCTTATCTGAGAATGTGAAAACTAGCAGTGATGAAATAAGTCAAAACATTTAGGGTAACAAAGCAGGCACTCCTCAAAAAGATCAAATTGCCTGAGTTTTTCATTCAAATATGCCAGAAGAAATAATTTTAATTAAATGTTTTTATTATCAGTCAGAAAAACGAATGACAGTTTAATTTTACATGTGAAGTTATAGCATAAAAACAGTGTCATAAATTTATTTTTCATTCTTAATTTGAGACTATCTCATCCACTTGCTGGTGTATATTATTACCCAAAATATGCTGTCTAGTGGTTTATCCAGTTAAGCTACAGAGTTTGCAAATAATAAATTTCATCTCTTCCCTGGAGACAGTGTTATACACTCAACACCATTAAGACGTCGTCATGATCAAGAAGACTTTTGCTGTCATTGGCCTGAAAGCTTGTTTACATTCTACTACTTGGGGTTCTATTACCTTAAATGCTTATACTTGATGTTTGTACCTTTCAACACTGATATTTCATTCATTTGACTCTGGCTATAACTTGCCTTTTAGAATGTATATAGATTTTGTCTCCCCCATGCCAGAAATAAATACTAATGGAGATGTACTTGCCAGTAGAGAACATAGAGAGAGAATCCCTTGAGCAGCTGAATAAACACTGAAGCTTTATTCCCTCTACTAATTGACTAAGTGAGAGCTACTGGACAAAAATAAAAGTCAGGACAGATAAGTAAATTCAAATTCATGTGGAATCTAAGATTTAAACGACTGATACAAAAGCATGAGAAACAAAAGGGACTTGGCGAGAAGAAATAAAGCAAATTGTTGAAATCATTGTTTCTTGTAAAACTTTTGTTCTGACTTTACTTCAACATAAGCGAGACACTTGTCTTTTTTATAGTTAGTCTCACTCAAAAAGGAAGAATAAATAAATAAAACATTTCAACTCCATTAAACATCATTTCATCCCCCTGCTATGTGATTTTTAAGGGTACCAATTGTCTTCTACAATCTTCATCAAATGAGAATGTGTCTGACATTGTCAAATACAATTTAAATGGAAGGTGGACTGAGTTGAAGGACTTGTGTTGCCAATTCAAAAGTGATCATGGATTCTGGTTTTCCTAGAACAGTTTTGATTTATGTCTTGAAAAAAAAAAAGAAAAACAAAAATTTCCCAGGCATAGTGAGAGTTAATCTGAGTTTATTACCAATCAAGGCAGGAAAACCTAATCCACTTCAGAGAGGGTGGGCGGGCTGAGTGAAATGGTGCCTTCAGGTTAATTGTAACAGAATAGCTCAGAGAAATTTAGCTAAAGCAAAGATAAATGCTGAGAGTAGCCTTTGAGAAAACTGCCTCTGACCAAAGGCAAAGGTAAGGCTTATAAAGGCAGCAGCCCCCAAGTTGAACAAGGGAAAGTGATTGGTGGGTTATATTTTGTCAGTTCAGAATTTGCTGACTGTAGTAGAGCTTAGGGAAGACCAATTGCTAAATATTATGTCCATTTGTTCAGTGTAGGAGAGTAGAATCAGTACTAGTTGATTATGACTAGTTTTCTAAAAAACAGTTGTTCTTATTCCTACTGGTGACCCTGGCTGCTTGCTGTTTTATAAGAATCATACTGAGATCATATCTTTATGTGTATGCTCAAGAATTCTCAATTTTTTAAAATCAAAATGTGTTCACAGGGCCTTGTCTTGTTTATGTTTTTCATGAATTTTTCATTTGTTTAAAAAGTAATCATCTTAATATTTGTATTAAAAGCCTAGAAGGGTTTTGCCAATGTCTACTTTGCAATTCCCACTCCTACCATGGCCCATTCTAGAAACTGTGAGATTCATATGTAATGAACAGAGTTTTCACTTGGTTAAATCTGAAAGGCACCAGACCAGCAAAAATTCAGTTCCCTTCATTCACCCTTTTCCCAAATATACTTTAACAAACACCTTTGTCCTAAATACAGTTTGCACAGTTTTTCAATAGCAGCAGCCATGGAACATTAATTCTTTCCTACCTCTAGTAAAGTAGGAGAAAGTTTTCTGCCCCTGCTGACTACCAGTTGCCACATCCACCTGTGCCAGGCTTAGTACCCCAACCTGCAAGATGCAGCAAACCATCCCAAAATGCTATCCAGATGGAGGGAGGAGCAGACTGTCCATAGTGCAGACAATAACGGGGTTCATTGCCCATAGACATTTTAAACAATAAGAAAATTAACTAAAAATTGGTTTGATTTTCTTCTTTTTATCGTCGTAAAACTCCAGCAATTTTAAACAATGTCAGTGATAAAATACTCTCCCTGCCAGGGCTTATCACGTCTACTATCAACTTCCCTCCACCACCCTTTGGTACACCAGAGGATCAGTCTTCCAGTTTCAGGCAATGGAGGAAAACGGGAATCACTAAGCATATAAGAAATTTGTGCAGGAGTCTGAGAACCAGTGTGATGGATTAAATAGAGAGTAGTCTGAAAGTTTCTGTTAAAGTGTTTTGTGCATGTATTCTGCTTTTATAAATATAAAAATATTTTATTTTTTATAATTGCTTTCTGCATCAGTAAACTAAGAACAAATGCACATGTTTAATTTTAAAAATACATAGTAAATGTCCATTTTTGGGGAAAATTGGTTTTATCCGTAATAGGAAACTCGGTGATATTAGTGTATAAAATCAAAGGAAACAAATCTCTTAAATAAGTATCAGCATTTACTTTGAAAACCAGTAGTTAATTTAAGTGGATCGGTTCTCCCAAATATGATTCTATACATATGCAGCTGCAGAAGCTCCAAGTACCACTCCATGAACCAGACATTTTATTTAAATAGTGACCCTTTTTCTAAATTATATTAATTCATTTCCAATTCTAAGTTTTTCTCTGCACAGATATAACATGAAACAATGACTGTTAATGTGCTGGCTTCATTTACAAAAGAAGACATTTGCAAACATATGTATACTATTAGTAGTTTTTATATTGGTCACATCAGATTCTCCAAAGGAAAAAATCAGTTATGTTAATTGCAAGAGTGATTTGATTTTTTTGTATTGATTTTACAAAATTGAAATTAAAGCTTTGAAAATTCTTTTTGTTAAAGATGAAGCATCAGAGACTACGTGAAAAGCTATTACTATATAACTTCAGTTTAAAAAATTCTATATTGATGATGGAATTATTATAACAAAAATGAGAAATTTGATGGGGTAAAGCTTTGTGTTTAAAACAAGCCCTTAACTGAGAAACCAATAAATTGAAATCATTTGGAATAGGTTGTAGTACAAACATAATTTATAATTATATCTAAAAATGGTGTGATATTCTAAAATCAAAATACAACATGTAGTTGTGTTTATATACTGACAGTTACTGAAATACAAATTTTTGTTACGAAGTTGATATTGAATGCTAAAAAGCACTTCAACGTGGCAGCACATACTTTCTCTGTTGTTCATCATTAATTAGAATTTAGAAAGGCTTGTGCTTTTCAAAAGATATATTTAAAATCATACTAAGTGTCCTAAAATAGTATTTAACTTTTTGACAGTAAGTCTTTAAATTGTGTGTCTGTGATGTTCAATATCCATTTGAAATATTTAATTAAAGTGTTCTTTAAATGGAGCACTAAAAATGTCATCTACTCAAGCTTTTCGCAGGTTGTGATAATAGAAAACAACGCCTATAATAGGAAGACATAAGAATGTATCACTCCAAAGACAAAAAAGGAACTGAAATAATTAAGGGGATTTTAGAGATTATATCACGTTTAACTTTGACATTTTATATTTACACTTTGGAATATCTTAATGTGTGGGAATTTTTTTAAAAAATAAACTTGCTAATTTATTTGAAAATAATTGAAAATGTTCCTTGGAAAATGATATTTGAATTGAGAAAAGGGATCAAAATTGCAATATATCAAAGAATCCATATGTTGCTTTTTTCTTTTATTTTTTTAGGATATCTGTTTAGCTTAAAGGTCAGGCACATATATATAAATACATTATATCCTTGTGCATTCACATATACATACACACATGTACATACTTGGTACTTGTTCATTCACATAAACATGTACATATGTGCATATGTGTACCCATATCGTCACATAGAGATAACGTATGTCTGTGTGTGGCTCTGTGTGTGTGTATGTGCAGGGAAATGTCTTCAAAAATAGTAAAACTTTTTTCCTCTTTCTCCCTTGATAAGATCTACAATAAAATCAAAGTGTCCAAACCCTTAAAAGGCTGTAAATCTTTATAGATACTCTTTAGTCTTTGCTCATGTCTCAAATTTTTTCCAAATTCTATTTTCACAAATCTTCCAAACTTACCATTGATTATGAAGCCTTTATTGAATATTCTGCCGTTACTCAAGTCAGGCTCCCATAGCATTATTTTAAAAATATTTCTTCTTTCTTAACTCTAAGCTTTATTTAAAATTCTATTTACACGTGTTTATTATTAAGCATATTATAAAAATTCTTTAAACCTCACCATGTTCAATCCTTCCATCATTCTCAACGTCACTCACTTTGCTCTTCACAATATCAGAAATCACCAGCTTTGTATTTAATGGTGCTTGAAAAGTATCCTTTCACAAAATTCCTATGTAGTATCTTTTTGTGACACATACTTATGATATTCCCATTATCTTGCTTATTGGCAGATGGTGATACTTAAACATTTTGGTCTCTTATTGTAATTGTCAGTTTTAGATTTAAGAGATTCATGCATTAGTGCTAGAGAGATAAGGAAATCTCCAAGTGAGCTTTATCTCTTTCCATACAAAATTACTTTCATTATGAAAACAAAGAATGATTTCAATGTCTCCAAGAAAAATTAGCAAACAGGCGAGTGAATAAACAAGATGCACTTATTTGTTAAAAAACCCCAATTAAGTTTAAAGATTTGAAGCTAGTTTATTAAATAATGAGTTGCAAATTAGGATATATCAGTGACAAGATTAATCAAATATACCAATAAGGAGAAAAGCAATACATAAAAAAAATTGTCCTTTTATCATTATTTGAAATGTTATAAATAATTTTAGACATATACTTCACAGAATTTATACTCTCCAATTACTAACTTATTTTCCATGTCAAATCCACTCGAAAGCAAAACAAAAATCAAATGAATTCTGTAACCTATGATATTCAGAAAAGCAAAGAAATTTTAAAAAGTTCTCAGAAAAATTTAATAAACATCTACCATGTGCCACACACTGTGATAAACACTGAGAATATACATACATGTATCTCCTGCTTTGGTAGAGCAAACTAGTTAGGAAAATAGATACACAAGTAAAAATGAAATATAACATGAAAAGTACTAAAGAGTAGATATAAATTTCTATTTTATAAAACAAACATACTGTAGAAAATTCTTTATTTTCTAGAAGAGTCCTGGGTACTCTGCATACTACCATCTTTGCCTGTGCTGGTGATGGGGAAATAAACTGGAAAAGGTAATCCAAGCAGCCCCCTGTATTCCACAGAGAAGCCATTAAGCCAGGCAAGCAGTGAAAAAGTTTCATTTGCTCAATTCCCACAACTCTATTGTTTTTTCATTATTATGTTTTTCTACTTCTTGTTCTTTTCTATTACTCCCATTAAGTCCATTTATATTAATATATGTCCTCCTCATCTTTCATCCATTCTCTTTTGTATTGTTAAGAGGCAACATAAAATGTGATTTGAAGACAAATTAAAAATTTTGTAAAGTTTAAGCATGTTGTAATCATGACTGCCAATTCTTTCTCTGAGTACAATCGACATTCCTAAACTGAAGCATCTATTAGATGTGAAAAGCAAAGAAACACTTAGTGAAGTAATTTATTTGATCTTGTTTCATAAAAAGTTCATTTGTATTGTGCTTCAGGAATGGTAATAGTAAACTGAATTGTGCGTATTTTAAGTGAAAGAATGCTTAATTAAATTTCCCAGAATAAGAGTCTTGATGAATTAGCACATTACATTATTCATCTTTTTAGGGACTATTGCTGAGTTTTCAATATGTTTAATGGGTTCATCTGCTTAACATTTTGCATTAATGTTATTAGCAACGGAATGACTAAAATTAGGCCCCTGATGGTCACTGAGAAATTACTATTTTGATCCTCGTTAGCATCCATTATCATTACAACACTTGAAGCAGGGCATGTGCTATAATCAACTTAATTATATTCTCTTATATGTCAAGAAAAGAGCCCCAACTAAGAGTATCAAACTCAGGTATAGGCATTGTACTCTCAGTTTCATTAATGCCGAAGTAAAAGCTAATTTAAAACTGACAAAACAGCAAAGGCTCATGTTGTAAACATGAATGTCCACCGTGGAACAATGGTGGCTCGCATTTTTCTCCTCTTTATTTTGAGACATAGCTGAAAGCGCCACTCCTCCCTGTCATGTTGTCTCCTGGAAGACAAACATGCACAAGAAGGGATATGCAGAGTAGCTCATGCACGCATATTCATGAGTCACATTAGCAAAGGAAATTTATTCCCCAATAAGCAGGGGCCATTAGGAAGGGCAAAGAGTCCCTACTTTTCAGGGACAAAAAGTAGAACATGTCTATGTTGTCTTGGTGGCTCTTAGTGGTTTTTGGCCAGTTTTCTCCTTTTCAGTTCTCTCAAGATAATATTTTCGGTGACCATACCAAGCAGCTGAGGGTTAGCGCTCAAGTGAAACCAGTTTGTTTTTTCTGCTCATGTCCTTATTATCAATTAAAAAAACAAACAAACTACCCTTTCCTTTAATAACAAGCCTTCTCACACCTATGTCCACTACCATCTCCTGTCTTCCAGTTTTACTACAAATATATTCCTATTACCCATGAATGACTGTCAGGCTCTCAAACTCATCCTTTCCTCTTAATTAATATTCCAAAAATAACCTCATCTCCTTCTTCAATAGGCTAAACTCCTTTATCAATTACTTCACCTGGGCTCAAAATTCCAAGGGCGTAGGGACAGGAAAAGCAATTGCTTTCTACTTCTTCTGTCTTCACATAGGGTCTTCTACTAAACATTTTTGGTCTTCTCTCTCTACTCTTCACATATTTTTACTCAGAAAAGGAGAGTGCATCATCTTTGAATTTAAGAGAAGGAACCGGGCACCATTCCCTCAGCCTCTTCCCTTTTAGGATCCAGCTTATTTAGACAGATATTGCATAATCATCTGCTCTCTGTTATATACAGAATTTACTCTTGAAAAGGAAGACCAGCACCTACTTAATCTGCTACACCAGTGATGAGTAAGTACATTTAATTCAGGGATGAGGAATTAGGGATTTCATTGGTTTCAGAAGAAAAGCCATATTCTAAGTCACTTTCATGGTAATTAAGGTGATATTTTGTTTTTATTATTCACACTCCTGAACCTTTCTTTCAACTTGTTTCATCGTTGGGTAAGAAAGCATGTTTTATTTATTTGGACGCCTCAAACTCTAATGTACAAGTTCTAATTCCTTTGTTCTTCCATGGATTTGCCCTGAAACCCCCAATTCCTTCTCTCTTATATCTAGGTTGCTGAACATTTCTGGGAGACATGACACAATTTTGTGCAAAGATGTAATTATGCCTTTACAGTGTATGTGACATTCAGCACTTAGTGGGCACAGCTAGGAGAGAGGGAGTTAAAAGTCTGAGCTCTAAGGTTAAGACTGTCTTTCCCCCTTTGTTTCCAATATAGGACCTTGAACAAGTTACCTAAGATATCTGTGCCTCAGAATCCTCATCTGTAAAACAGATGTTATAATATTTACCTTACCTGGTTGTAAAGATTTAGATAAGTATGCACAATATTCAAAACACTGCCTTGAAATGTCCGTTGTTACTTGCTTTTTTTGGTGTGTGTCATAGCCCTTACTCAATTCATCCAGGATGCATATTCGATACCTTCTCTAACCTTATCTTTCTCCGTAATATAGTTTTTGTTTTTAAATGCTATCTTGATCCAGTTTTGAGGCCCTGGCTAGAGTCCAGTCAGTTGTCCTTCTTGAGCAGCCTATTAAGTTCATACCTCAACCATTTCCCTTACAGGACTTTCACACTCCTGACTGCTAGACAGTCTCTAATCACCCAGGGCTAGAGACCAGATGACTGCAGACAGCCCCTATATCCCAGAGTCCAAGAAATTATTCAGATTAACCAACCTACAAGGAGCCTACAAAATCTAGCTAACCATGCCTCACTTACCATGCATGTAGCTCCAGCTGGCTGCTGCCCTGTCCTCAGGTACAACCCTTTTGTGGTCCTACATTACAGCATTCTCTTGTTTGGAGCTTTTAGAGAGAAACAGTTTTGCCTTTAAACTACCTGAATGTCAGTGCATTGTGCCCCACCCTGAAAAGAATCTTTAAATCTTACAAAACAATGTATTCCTTCTCCCATGTTAAACTCTACTCCCTTAACAGTTTATTTTCCTGTACTTCATGTTATAAAGTGAACTTGCCAGCATGGACTTCTCTGAAGTCCAACATCACACACTTAACACAGTAATCACATGTCAACTGTGTTTGCCAATATTAAGGGAAGAGGTGTTTCTTTTGCTGTTTAAGAATAATCTTGACTCTGTACTCTCTTGAGCATGTCATCTTTTCTCCCTTAAGGGATTTGATCTACTGGTTAGTACATCCTTTCCTAGATGCTCGGTCTGTCATGCTCTCCTGTTTCTTTACAACAAATAGCTTTTAATACACCTCCATATTTAAAGGAAAAAAAATGCCCATTAATCATTGTGTCCTCTGACTAGTGACAATATTATCTCTTCTTCAAAGCCAAGAATATTCTTCATACACTATTCTCTGTCTTTCCTTCTTCAATGTCTAGCCATTAAACTGTGGCAACTGCTCCCACCATTGAACTTGCCTTGACAAACATTACCATGGTCATCTCTGATACTAAATACTGTAAATAAATTCTTTTATTTTCTTTTTCTGCAAAAATTGATATTATCAAACTTTTTGTTTGTTTACCTCAAGAAATCTCTCTTGGACTGCATTTTTTCCTTGCTTTCTTCTGGTTCTTCTTTTATCTCTCTGATGTTTTTTTCTCAGATAGCTTGTCCTAAGTTTATCTCAGAATTGCTTTTAATTTTGAATGTTTCCAGCATCTGTGGATGTTGTTTCCGGCATCTCCTCCTTTCTCTGTGTTTTTCTTGGGAAACTCATCTAATCTGAAGGCTTCAACTTCCATGTATATGATGATATCTCCCCTAATTTTATTGGCCACTCAAGCCTCTTTGCTGGATTTTTCAACTATATTTCAACCTGCTAAAATTAAATGTATTAACTTCCTTTCAAAAGTCTTTTTCTTTACTTATTCTCTTATTTAGAGAATGGAATGGCTTCCCTTTCTTTCACAGCTCACATCTTTCCCGTGGCAACATTTTATGAGCTCTACCTTATTCTCAGCTCTGGCTGTACTTGTTCACTCTCTTCACTGTCATCACCATTACCTTTGGTTGAAGACATCGCGTATTGCCTTGACTGTATTAATTAAGGTAATATTTGCTAATGAATCTCTCTTTAAGAAAATAAAATTCAAACTGTGTCATACAGTACAAGAGCCCTTAAAATCTATTCCTTTTTAATTAATCAGTTTATGTCACAATACTGTTTCCATCCCCCAAACCAATTTCAAGAATCTTTCTGAATGAAAATCCCTATGACTCTACATCTTTATCATTGTTCCTGCTACTCTTTCTATTATGTCAGTCTTAGTCCAATGTCCATTTGAAGAAGATTTATTTTTGTGGACTCAGAAAAAATGTTGGATGTTAATAAAGTTTCCCTGATACAATTTTCCCCATTTAGAACATTCTACTTACTGCTTTGAGCCTTTATTGCATTTTAGACAGGGTATTCTCATAATATCTATAATACATTACTAATCAAATTTCACTGTATTATGTTATTTTCTTTTTTTAACAAAAATAGTGACAATATTTATAACTCACAGAATTGGTATGAACTAATTAAAATAATAAGAAAACAAAACAAGATAAAACTACTCTAATAACAAAACACAAGGTGTCCCAAAGAAGACATTGTTGAAAGATACAGGAAACAGCCAAAAAGAAAAAAAATAAGTTGAGAACTTACCAGAAGTTGTTAAACCTGGGACTCAAAAAGAAAAAAATATAACCCTATTAAAAACTGGACAAAGGACATGACTAGACATTTTTCTAAAGAAGACATGCAAATGGCCTACAAACATATAAAAAAATGTTTAACATTACTAATCACAAGAAAAATGCAAATTAAAACCTCAGTGAGACACTGTCTTACACCTGTCAGAATGGCTATTATTAAAAAGTCAATAAAAACAGATGTTGGTGAGGATGTGGAAAAAAGGCAATGCTTATTCACTATTGATAGGAATGTAAATTAGTGCAATCTCTATGGAAAACAATATGGAGATTTTTCAAGGATCTAAAAATAAAATTACCATTCAATTCAGCAATTCCACTGGATATCTACTCCCCAAAAAACAAATCATTATATAATAAGACACCTGAACTCCTATGTTTATTGCAGCACTATTCACAATAGCAAAGATTTGGAACTAATCTAAGTATCCACCAACAGATGATTGAAGAGAGGAAAAAAAAAAAAAATATATATATATATATGCACACTATGGAATACTACTTAGCCATAAAAAGAATGACATCGTGTCTTTTGCAGTAACATAGATGGAACTTGAGGCCATTATCTTAAGTAAAATAACTTAGAAACAGAAAGTCAAATAATGCATGTTCTTACTTGTAAGTGGGAGCTAAGTAATGTGTACACATGGACATAGAGAGTGGAATAATTGACAATGGAGACTCAAAGGGCGAGAGGGTGGGAGGGTGGGGGGGTGTGGGATGAGAAGTTACCTAATGGATAGTGTGTACACTATTGGGGTGATGGTTACACAAAAAGCCCAGACTTCACCACTAAGCAATATACCCTTGTAACAAAACTGTACTTGTACCCCCTAAAGCTATAAAAATCATAAAAAAGAAAATTTATTTTCATTCTTGATTCTTTATAAATTTGAAACTTGTATATTTTATATTATGGTAACAACTGACCTAAAATTTCAAATATTCCTGCTATTTCATTAGCACGCCTCCAACTATGTGCTTTATGCCTTGCGTACTCTAACACAGATTGAATTGTGCTACTATATTTAAGATATATAGATATAATATTATTACTAAAGTTTTTGATGAAAATTTCTGTCAAAGTCATTAGAATGCTGCTGAATAACCAAAATAATATAACAATATGGATATAACTTTAGCTAAACTAACTGAACTATGGTAACTAAATATTTGAATCACAGCATTAAACTTAGTTTAACATAGTTTCAACAAAAGAACATTTAAAAAAATTTTCTCATATATCTTAAATATTTTCAAAAGAATATTTTGATAAATGATCTCTTACTCTTTCTTTAATTTAGTATACACATATATTTATATTTAAATAGAGATTCATTAAAACAAAAATCAACAGATGCTCATACATTTGGATAATAAAAACCGAAATCCATTATTGGGTCTAAAATTGGATTATGAGTAGAAATTCTTTCTAACTTTAGCTATGCATTATGGCTGTGATGGGCAGGGTTAGACTTCAATAATTAAATAATTGTATGTGTCGTCCTAATAAAGTCTGCTTATTGCTAAATTCTGAGGTGGTAGCGAGAGTAACTAGTTTATATTCAATATTTAAAAGACTTGTTCTAAACTCCTTTATTATTCTTCATTCAGAAGCACCATTTTAAGCAATTATGGTTAAATTTTCAATACTTTTGTTTTATTGATTTGTTTCTTCATAAACAATATAGATCTTAGTAACAAAGAAAATAATCTGTGAAAGTACATTTTAATAGAAAAACAGTCCATAATTAATCTCCAACAAAATACAATACAATGCAGAATTACAAAAAAGCTATTAGAAATATTTCAGCTTCATTGACTACTTTTCGATCAATTTTCTAAGACATGTAGAAGAAATTTTTTCTCTTAGTAAAGTTAAAATTTATAGCTTAATATATTATGTGTATTTGCTGAACTTTGATGCCTGTCGCTCTATGCACAATAGTATGTACTTGGCTTTGTTTTTCCACTAGTAGCTATAATATCTTACATACTTTAATACAAAAAAATAAAAATAAAAATAATTTCTCAGTGACTATCCCTCTCATATATTTTATTACTATCCAGGTGCCTAGAGGATTCAAAGATGCTTAGATACAGACATACACTTCTTTAGGGAGGCAAGGAAATGGAAAAAATTAACTCATGTACAAATTAGAAAATTATAGATGCTATGAAAGTTGAAAGGAAAGATTAGTCATTCTTTTGAAAGAGCTCAAGGAAGATTATATTATAATAAAGGCATTTAGTAGACCTTAAAAGGATGGCTCAACTAGACACTTAGCCATGGGGAGGAAAGCTATTTACACAGAAGGACTAATTTGCGCACCAGGATGAAAGCAGGGCATTGTGGAGTGTGTTAATTCAGAGCGACTGTTTGGGTATGAATGAAATATATATGTGAAAAATAGAAACTGGAGTTAGAGGTAAATTGAGACTAGATCAAGGAACATTAGAATAATGGGCTAATGAGTTTGGATGCAATTTGTGAGCCAGTGGGATTCTATGTGCTATTTTGAGCAGTGGGATAAAGTGATCAAAGGGGTGGAAGGAAACAGAGAGGTAGCACACAAATTTGGAATTGGCCTTGCTTGTGTTTTAATTCTGACGTGTAAATGGAAGAAGCTAAGCCTCAGTTTCCTCCTCTGTAACTCTGATTGGTAAATTATATTTTGGGGGTTGTGAAAATTAAATGAAATAATGTATGTGAAGCCCTATGTGCAATGCTGGACAGATACTAGAATTCAATAAATATTACTTAGCCTAACAGCAAGCACTGTGGGGAATGGATAAGTCTCTGTATAGACTTCACACAGGAAAAATAATTAATGGAATTTGACTATAGTTAATAAAGTTCTGATTAAGATTATTGCAGTGGGATTGCCAAGTGTGGTATGATAAAAGATATACTGCAGAGAGAGGCCATCCAGAAGATGAAATGTCTGTCAGGATAACACAGGGACTAATGGAAGATGATACCACTATTTGGAAATATTTTGCCTGGGAAAAGTTCCTGTCAGTCAGAGGCAAAGAATTCAAGAAGACAACAGATTTGGAGAATAGATGATTTAGTTTAGAATTCGCTTATTTTGAGATTGATTCGGTGGTGCCAGTAAGCTGCCCAGGTAACAGCTACGGGATTGGAGCTTAGAAAAGACAGCAGAACTCAAGATAAATGTAGAGTAGCAACTGTGAGGAAAAAACTGGATGGGGAGTTAGAAGTCAGAGGTTAAAATTAAAAATCTGTTTTATGATTTTCTTAACATTTCATAAAGCCCTATATGCTTCAGTTTTATTTTCTGAAAAATAACTATAATAAATTCTTTCAGATTACTATTGGAAAAATAAATGAGATATGGCATATTGAATTTCTTGTAATCTAAAATGGAACATGCAAATATCAACCTTAAATAATTATTGAACTCAGAATGAGTCTGGTGATGTTCTAATTCTGTCAATGTATTAATTCATTTAATGGTCACAACAATTCTCTCTCTCTCTCTCTCTCTCTCTCTCTTTCTCTCTCTCTCTCTCCACACACACACAAAGGACCTGGGCATAGGAAGCATAAGTAATGTGTTAAAAGCCTCACAACTATAAAGTGGTAGAGATGAGATTCATACCTAGTCAGGTAAGGCTCCAGAAGACGTACAATTAACTACTACTATTTCTGTTTCAAATTATCAACGTGTTCTGTTTAAAAACATCTTGATTAAAGAGAAAATGTTTTACAACTGACTTTGTCTTCGTATCTCTGGCACTTAGCATATTTGTTTTTATTAAAAACAAAAAAAAGTAAACAAACAAAAGTAAGCGTAGACTTATTTCAATATTGCCTGTAATATCTTTTGTAATCTCTGTGGATATATTAATTTTACATTGATCAGTTCCATTGATTCTTTTGTGGTTTAATTTCTTCGTTTCTTTCATTTGATTTATTTTAAAAATGTTTAACATTTAATATTTCTATCATTTAAGGTTAACAAAAACATTAAAAGTTATCATCAGAGAAGACCCTCCCCATTCCTAATGCCTCCACAGTTTGGGCATTGCTTTTTAAACTTAATACACTTAATAATGAGTTCAGGAAATTAATGTATTGAGCATATCAGGGTCTTCTTTATGTTTTTGGTGGATAGGCATTGTGTGGAATGTGCCATAATTTACTCAGTCAATGCTCTGTTGTTGGATATTTGTACTGTCCTTAATCTTTTACTAATTCAAGTAATATTTGAATAAATTATCTTGTTTCTTTGCTTAATCATATTTGTGGGTGTGAATTTCCAAAAAAGATTCATAGAAATGAGATTATTGGGTTATAGGTAAAGACATATGTATTAGATATTGATGACCTTCTTTCCAAATGAGTTTTGAATTCCTATAAATTACGTATGCAAATGTCAATTTCTCCATAGATGCGCAATAGAGTATATTGTCAAACTTGGAATTTTGCCAGTCTAACAAAAAAGAAATTGTTTCTCCATGTACCTTTAATTAGCATTCTCTTGTTATATCTATGTTTGGGCATTTTTCCTATGTGCTGATTATCTATATTTTTCTATAAAATCCATCTTAATTACTTTGACCAATGTTTTAAAAAATTTTTATGAACTTTTTAATGTTTATGATATCAAGCTTTTGTCTGTAATTGAATCATTAATGTTTTCATTTATTTTGCTTATGTTTATTTCCATATGGAACATTTTTATTAAAGATATATATTTAAATGAAGACCATTGTTATTGTGTGGGTTTTTATAAGAAAGGGATGAACTTTCTTTAACAAATTTGAATTATGATTCACAGAACACCCACAGAGTATAAAAAGCATATCACTGTTTTAATCTTGACACATTTGCTAATTTGCTTTTAACAGTTTGGACTTTTCTTTGAAACTCTGCTGTTAAAAAAAGAATACTCCACTATCTTTTAAACATTTATTTATCACACAAGTAGGAGCTTAAATTAACTGACGTTTTCCATAAATAAAATACTACCGTCTTCACAATTAATTTATGAAGTAATTTACAAACAAAGCTATAAAAATATTGAGATATTTTATACAATAGAAAAAAATTAGAGCAATTGTTCTGAAACAGTCACATCAGGTAACAAAAGCTACTTGATGCTCTTTCTTCTACCATTTAGCCTTGATTTTGTGTAAATGAAAAATAAGTTGAGGCAAACACACTGCATTGTTTGCAGGCCCTGTGCAGCTAACTGTGTTATATATAACTAGACTCTTACCTGGAGCACAGAGGTGATGATTGGAGCTTGAGCAGATACCGTTAATTGTAAGCTATACTTTAGGATGGAAACCATGTGTCAGAATAGTGTAACAGAAAATTACAATTACACTGTCTATAGAAAGTAACAGGACTATTTAGCCATTATACCAGCCTCCTCTTCCCTTATCTCTGGCTTTCTACATGGAAGAAAAATATTTTTCTATCTTGTTAATCAACTATTTTTTAGAGTTCTTAGTTCTATGGAACTAAAAAAGAAACTCCACAGATATGTGCTACTATTTGATACTCACGATTCGTATCAAATACTTCAAATATTATAGTGAAGGTTTTTAAAAATAGTCTAAAATAAAATTAAAATGAATTTCAATGGTTCAGGAATTTGCTTTTGAGAATTTAAGAATGATCTCCTCCATAACTTAAATATAAAATAAACCTTAGCAACCACTGAATTACATAATAAAATGAAATGTGAAAGATTATCTAATGCTGGAGTTAATATTAAGTGTTCACCTGATGATATATGTTGGTTTTTTTGTTCAACACATTCTTCCCATTTATTTTAACAGCTATCACACAATTAATCCATGTAAAATGTACAATCCAATGTCTTTTTACTCTGTCTGCAGGGTTGTGCAACCATCAGCACTATCGATTTTAGAACATTTTCCTCATCCAAAAAAGAAACTCCACAAATATCAGTAATCCTTCCTCATTTCTCTCCACCCCCTTCCTCTTCTCTCCCCCACCACCGCTGACCACAGGCAATCACTTGTCTAGGTTCTGTTGCTATATATTTGCCTATTCTGGACAACAAAGGGATCCCTTGCCCAGTATCTCCCCATTCCCCTACTTCCCTAACTATCCAAGCCTCTGTTAAGCATGATTCTACTGTCTTCTTTTATGAGGTCAGGTTTTTTAGATTCCACTTATGAGTGAGATGATGTGGTATTTGGCTTTCTGTGCCTGGCTCATTTTACTTAACATAACGTCCTCCAGGCTCATCCATGTTGTCGCAAAAGACAGGATTTGGTTCTTCTCTTATTGGTGAACAATATTCTACTGTGGATATATACCACGTTTTCTTTATCCATTCAACCACTGATGGACACTTCGGTTGATTCCGCATCATGGCTGTTGTGAATACTGCTGTGATAAACAAGGGAGTGCAGATGTATTTTTGAGACACTAATTTTAGGTCCTTTGGATATACACCCAGTAGTAGGATTGCTAAACCATGTGGTAATTCTATTTTTAATGGTTTGAAGCAACTTCATACCATTTTGCACAGTGTTAGTATTAACTTTCATTCTCCCCAACAGTGAGTAGGAGTACCCTTTTCTCCACATCCACATTGACACTTGTTATCTTTTGTCTATTTGATAACATACAAAAATTAGTAGCATTTCTGTATGCCAACAGCAAACAGTCTTAAAAAAAACCAAGAAGGTAATCCCATTTACAATAGCTACAAATGAAATAAAATATCTAGGAATAAACTTAACCAAAGAAGTGAAAGATCTCACCAATAAAAACTATAAAACATCGATGAAAGAAATTGAAAAGGAAAAAACAATGGAAAGATATTCCATGTTCATGGGTTGGATATATCAGTATTGTTAAACTGTCCATGGTACTCAAAGCCATCAACAGATTCAATGTAATCTCCATCAAAATAACAATGACATTCTTCATAGAAATAGAAAAAAATATTAAAATTTATATAAAACCACAAAAGACCCAGAATAGCCAAAAACCATCCTGAGCAAAAAGAAAACAAATTTGGAGAAATCAAATTACCTTATTTCAAATTATACTACAAATCTAAGTAACGAAAACAGCATGTCACTGGCATAGAAACAGACAAACAGATCAATGGAACAGAATGATGAGTCCAACTATAAATTCTTATGTGTATAGTCAAGTGATTTTTGAATAGAGCATGAAGGGAATTAATTGAAGAAAGTATAGTTTTTTTCTTCAGTTGATTAAATATTCATTGTGTTCTTAGTAGTTTTGAAGTTTAAATTTTATTTCTTACTTTCTCTGGTGTTGTGTGTGTGTTTGTATGTCTACATACCTTTTCTCTGTATATGTTATTTTTTTTCCCTATCAAGCTAGTGGTATGAATATTTTATTATCATTATCATTTCAACTGCTGGCTAGCTACTATGTATGGCTTTTCAATATAAAGTTGTGCCTTTCTTTAAAATTTTTTAATTATTTTGTTACCAGTTTTTACATTCCATTTGTTTATTCCTCTGGCTTCTTTTTAGAAGGAAATTGGAACATCTGTATCTTGTGTATGTTAACTTCCATTTTATACTTTTCATATTCTCATTATCATATGATGATGCATTCTAAAAAATTATTTGCCTTGATATCTCAATTCACTGATTTTATATCCATATCTGTCTATTCATCTATTTGTTTACTTAAGGTATTTTATGCCAAGTCTTTTATATTTATATCGTTTAAAGTTCTTATTTCCTTATTTTTTGTGATAAGTCATTGTTATTTCTTGTAGGTTGTATTAGTAAAGATTCTCCAGAGAGCAGAAACAATATGGAATTTATTATAAGAACTTGACTCTCATGATTATGCAGGCAGTCCAAAATCTGCAGTGTGGACCCAGGTTGGTCCACAAAGATGGCTGAAGACCCAGAAGATCCAAGAGTGCAATTCCAGTCTGAAGTCTGTCTGCTAGAGATTTCCCTCTTACTGGGGAAAGGTTAGGCTTTGTATTCTATTCAGGCCTTCAACTGAGTGGATGAGGCCCACCTATCCCTATATTACGTAGAACAATCTTTACTCAAAGTTCGATAACTTAAATATTAATCTCATCCCTAAATATCCCCTTGGTTGGAGCATAAGATTAATCATCACAGATTTAATAGCTGCTTTTATATATCTCACACTCACATGATCACCCCTATTTGTTCTCCACAGTTGTTGCTCTGAGTATACAGCATCCCTGGAACCATACCCACATTTTGCAGCAATGTTTCCCAGACATATTTTTATTGGAATTTTTCCCTTGGTTTAATTTTATATTCTTTCAGTCTTTTAGGAATTTATTAATGTTGCCAATTATTTTTAGACATGTATTCTCATTTCTCATTCATATTATGAATTCATTTTTTAAAATATTTTCTCATATTTTAGGAGGAAAGATGTACATAACCTTAATCATTATCTTGATCCACTCATTTCTCGAAACACTTTGAGCCCTTAGAATTACATGATATTTTGCTCAACAATTTTCTTGTATATGCTTTTGACATGCTCTTCTCTTACTCCTTGTGTCTCTTTTTTTCTCAGAGTTCTACACTTGACCCTTTACGCTCTTTATTTATCCACTTGTCTTAAGCAGGGTTGAGGTGAAGTATTGCTATCTTTAAATAAGTATGCAAGAAGCTGTCTGGAAGCTACTTTTCATTAGCTAGAAAACATGGATAATTTTTCTAGGTTTTTTTTTTTTTCCTTTTTTATCGAGAAAGTGACTCAGTGACTCCAAATCCGTGGAACCAGTTTAGCCTGGAAATTCATATCATTCAACAGTACTCACTAAATTTTCTAGATAAAATGGACTGTCTCACACATGATAATGGAAAAAGGCAATACAGTCGCAGTTTATATCTTCTGCAAGTGTGGAACACAGTAAAGAAAACTCTGTGTGCGTGCATGTGTGTGGGTGTGTGTGTACATGAGTGTGTTGGTAAATACCCTACAAATATGAAGGTGAGTATGGTCTGTCCCAAATAAGATCATGACTAATTTCCTCCCTGCTATTAATATTTCTGCTCATTAATGGCAATCTCATTGCCGTATATCCTCACGTAGCAGGACTTTGTTAGAAAGCTGACCTGGAATTGGCACCATTGCAAAATCAGGCTTTGTGAGACCCATGGTCCTCACCTGAGGTCACTTTCACTTGATCATTCATACTTCTTTGGAACCAGGCTAGGCATGGAGGATGGTTTTCATTCTGAATGTCAATTCTCAATGTTTTACAGTAATTTCCCCAAATGCAACATTGAAAGAGATTTTAAGGTAAAATATGTACTCTTTGGGAAAGAATACCATAATAAATTAATAATATTAACCATGGATAACAGGAGAAACAAATGGAGAAATTATTTCTACATCACACTGAAACTTTCACCAGACAAATTCCCTGAAACCTAGACATATATCACTACATATTTGCCCGGCGCTACTTCTCTTGAATCCTTCAAATGAAAATTATGAATCTGTATCCATTTAAAATACTTACAGTGTGTCTCTTAAACTGATTTATTTTACTTTCTAAAATGTGTGATGTCAAAACCAACATGTTTTCTAGATCATAAAACTGATGTGACAATGAAAACGTTCTAAAACTAGATTAGGGTGATGATTGCATAGCACAGTAAATTTGCTAAAAAGCACTAAATTGTACATTTAAAATGGGTAAATATTTAAGTGCATACATTATACACCAATAAAATTATTTAATAAAAGAGAAAAAAAACTGATGTGGTTTTTCTCTCTCTCTCTCTTTTTTTTCATTCTAAGTTTGGGATTTCTAGAGAGTGCTTAAAACTTATATGCAGATTTTTACATTGACATATTACCACAGTGATTCAAACTTGTAGAATTTTCCATTCACACTTATAAGTAATTTTCTAAAATCTATGCCAGTTAACTCAGATATAAATATTGCTAATACAGTATTAAAATACATGACTGAGATAGCGATGTGCCTCACAACATACTATATCTCTCTGAAAGTGATTGGCACAAATTGCTTTTTATGAAAATTGATAATGTATATTTAACTTGAGTCACATATACATTCCAACACAGCACTAAACATACATGATTTGCATATGAGCTAATGTAGATTCACAAGTATATTAGAAAACATTGATTTCTATACCATTTCAACCAAGTTTTTTTTTAATATTAGAGGAAAAAGGCAGTTGTGTGACATTTTACATCAAAATTTATAGGTGATTTATTCTATTCAATTTGATTGGAAGTCTTCTAAGAGAGGGTTGATATATTTTAGGAGAAAGATAAAAAAAATAGACAGTAATAAATGAAGACATGCTTCTATTTTGCAATAACCAATACTAACTCTCAATTATATTCCAATGGAAGGCAGAAATAATATAGATAATACAAGCCTGATTATTCTAAGCTTATTTTATTTAGTTTTAATACAGCCAGAATTTTAATACAGAATGATAACATATATACATTCTGACATATACATTCTGATTTTCTTCTTGACTTTATTAATATTACACTATATTAATCAAATGAAAGAAAAGCTCTGGAGTCATTACAAATCACAATTTTTAATATTTATTCTAAAAATAAGAACTCTTTGTAAAATCATAGTGATTTGACAGCTAAGGAGTCCAAATACACATGCTTCTGATGTACCAATACATGAAGAATGTGATTCCCTTTACATAATTATCACGGGATCTCTTACCTGATTCCAAAAATGTTAGATGAATGACTTTCACTGTACAAGGCTTCCCTAGTTTTTCTACAACTTTCGAATTCAATTTTTTTTATCTGAATATCCACTACATTTTTAATCTTTGTCTATCTAAAAATTGTATGTGAGTTTGCCTCAATACCTGTTAGTTATATAATTTAATCTTATTTCCCTGGTTTAGATCCAAAGTTTCTCAGGAATGTATTAATTAGCTGAGTAGGAATGGCTGTCAATCTTTTACCAAGACCTACACAGGACATTTCAAATGAGACAGGTCACCATGAGAACTGGTTAAATTTTATTTCAGGCCCAGTATTCTGGCTCATGCCCGTAATCCCTGCACTTTGAGAGGCTAAGGCAGGAGGATCACTTGAGGCCAAAGGTTGGAGACCAGCCTGGGCAACAAAATGAGATCGCCATCTCTACCAAAATAAAGAGGAGAATTAGCCCAGCACGGTGGTGTGAGACTGTAGTCCTAGCCACTCGAGAGGCTAAGGCAGGATATCTCTTGAGCCCAGGAGTTCAAGGCTGTAGCAAGCTATGATTGCGCCACTGCACTCCAGCCTGGGTGACAGAGAGATACCTTTTCTGAAAAAAAATTTTTTTCAATCAATTTTTAGTTGATAACCATTAACCAAAATCAAAGGATAGAGTGTCATAAATATAGTGGCAAATATGCCTATTCTGAAGACTAAAATGCTTGTTTACGCTGGCTACACCCTCCTTTCTTGAATTAAGGTACTTAGGAGATAAAATAAATAAAGAGCTGCTTTATACACATGCTCCTACAGGAAAATATTTTTTTCTTCTGTTGAGTCACCAATTACTATAAAGATAAACCATCAATACAGGCTAGAATATTTCTTTATACAGATTGATACACAGTCTCACCATTACTCCCCTGACAAATGACAATATCTCAGTATCTACAATCCAAGTCATCTAACAGTGTTGTGTGAGAATTCTTCACTTCAGCATCTCCTTTGTTCACATGTCCTGCTTTCTTAAGAGGCTATAATTCTCAATTTGCACATTGCCTGTGTTTTGGCAGGAGAGATTAACGAGCTCTACCTAAATTCTCTTATTTTACTTTTGCTCCACATTCATATATTTTGAGTAATACATATTGTGGTTACTGTCTGTTAATTTTTAGTGAAACTTGAACATGGTTTGTATCAGAGAAATTTAGATTGAACATTAAAAAACTTTGAAGAGTTATGACATGAAATAGCACTACAAAGAAAAGTTTTAAAAATCTTTGATCTTATATGAAAATACATGCAAAATAAATATGGTGGTTACAAAAATATAAATGATTTGCCTTGAAAATGTTGTTAGTGATACCCTAAAATTTATTAGGTGGAGAAATTGATACTTAAAAGTTTATTTGGCCAGTTCACTTTCAACAGCAGAAAATAATAGTTTTTTCTTTTGAAAAAGAAAGTGGATCAATATCTATACTTTAAGATTATAACAATAACTAAAATTAATAAAAATCAAATTTAGTAATTGTCTTTATAATTTTCATATAGTGTGTTACTTTTTTTTACATTTTAAAAGGAGAAAGTAATAATGTGTAATTTTATCTCTTATGCCTTTGGTATAAAAGACTATTATGTTTTCTCAATTACATGCCTGATTAATAGACCTTTTACAAAAACCTGAAAGCTATGTCATTTATTTCTTACATTTTGACAGATAATTCGAAGCTTTTTCCCCTTATGACTAATTAATCTACTCTCATATTTCATTGTTTTAAGATATATTTTCAGGCATACTTCATCACTTTTTGAAATTAACTATTCAAAATGAATATTTATAGCTACTTCAGCTCTTTTTAATTTTTTCTTTTTCAAAATATGCCATGGTGACTTATAGATATTTTGTGGGGCTTACAGATCATGATTTGATGTTCTGGATATAATAAAAAACCAAATAGAAAATTTAGGATTAAGATATAAAAATATTTAAATTCCCATAAAAGTTAATATTTTAATAAGAGATTTCATAATTTAAGTAGAGTTGTCAAGTTAGCCAAAGTGATTTTTGATAATGTCTATGTAATACATATATTATGTCCATCTTTCTCTCTCTTTCTCTCTCACACACACACACACACACACACACACACACACACACACATCCTCTCTCATCTATCTTGTGCCACATTTTTTTTTCTCATTGCTACTTTTTTTTCTTTTAATGAACTGAATAGTTCAAAATGGCACAATATACACTTGGGGGGAAAAGCAGTCACCTATTGGTGGAATAATGACATAATTTTATCAATTTTGGCACAAAAAATTAATTAGTAAAAAATATTTTCTTTGTGAAAATATGGCAAAAATGAGACCGAGTCGAAGAGAACTTAAATCAGCTTAATGTTGTGGTCTAGCAAATCATTCAAATTGGTAATGACTTTGTCAAAATGTGTAAGAAAAGTTATAAAAGTACTATTTGAGAATTAAGAAAAGGATGACAAGTGCATTCAATTTTCCTGCATGATATATTAAGAAATAATGGCTTTTTATTATTTAGAAAAATAATTTGAAGGTATATATATTAATGAAAGCAGAAAGTATTTAATTATATTGCAATAGTCGCCTAAAATATCATAGGCAAGAACATTATAGTATACTACAGAGAAATCTTTTTGTTTTTTATACAGTCTAGTAAAGTATATGATAATAAAATCATTTTAGATTTCCTTACATTTAAAAGCTTGTTCAACTATAACACCCATCTTACTTGATTCTGTAATCTTTTAAAGTTGTCATTATGGAAATTTTAAAATGTACACAAAATAGAAAGTATATTTTAGTGAACATTCAAATAACTGTCACTGAAATGTTAAAATTACCAATATTTTGTTACTCTTGTATTATTTAGTCTTTCATTTTCTTCTTTTACTTTCCCTTTCTTAATTTAAATAGACAATTTAAAAATATGTTAATTTAAATCATACATATTTGAAAAACTAAGTTATATGTAATTTATTATAGAGTAATTATATTAGAGCTCTTCATATTTTGAGATATATTCTCAATACATAATTTCTTGTCAAATAAACACAATTTTTCAATAATTGAAATCAATTTTTAAGTCTATTTTTAATGTGGACAAGTATTCTCCTAGTATTTGGTTAAATGCCTAAGTCATAATGATGGTAGGCAATATTCTTAAACTAATTCAATTTAAAGACAACATAGCCGTTACTATTAAATACTTTGCAGTTAAATTTGTAAAAATAAAAAATAATAGAAAGAAAAAGAAAAGGAAAAAGAAATTAGCTTGAAATAAATGGACGCTTCTCTAGAAAAGTTTTGTTTTACTTATTTAATTAATTATTTTGTCTGATTGGCTTTGTGTGTTTGTTGATGTAAATTGATTGAAGGAAAAGTTATTAATTAATGAATTTTGCCATATTAGAAATGAATTTCAAGGGAAGGAATACCCATTTTCTATGCCTTTGACAGCGTCACACAGATGAGTCTCTTTTACCCTAGAGTTAGAAGTCTCCTCTTTGAAGTATTTCAACATTCTGCCAAGCCTTTTGCTCTATTTTCAAAGTACACACAATTCTTTATTTTGCCATGTCACTTGGCCATTTTGAAGTAAATATAATAACTTGAATTTATATAGTACCTTTCAGGCACAGACCCCATGGCATGCCATAGATATTGAGTTTTATGAGCCATATAGTGATATACTGTCTAATTCAAAAGCACAATTACTATCTTAAAATGCTAGAGACTTCAAGAAGATCTAGCCCTTTAGCTATATTATGTAGATTTTATTGGGTTTCAACTGGTAGACAGGATGACCTAAAACATAGAACAAAACAGATTTTGGAATTTTGCTTCCTAAATTTACATTAATGATAAAAAACTGCTCAGACTAACTCACAGGTTATTATTTTTCTTATTTTTTTCTTTTTCAATGCGATTTCTAGATTTTAATAATTTACCTTATGTTTTATAGACCTTTCTTGATATAAAGAAATAAATCATAGGTCATTTCAGAGTTGACAAATTCTTATTTTTCTGTATCATAAATACTAATTATATACAACATATATTTACCAAATATAAATTATCTTATTTTATAATTTCACTACTGATAATATTACAGATTTTTTATTTTATAATGTTACAAATACACTGTAACTCCCCTTTTGCTTTAATTATTTATGCATATATCAGCATACAATTTGCGGTAAGCCTTTATTTTCCATGTGTCAACAGATTTGGTCAAGAGAGGATTTGCTTCAAATTACAGTTATGAAGCTGGGAAAAATATAATTCAACCTCACTTGTAAAATGACTTGTTTATTTGTATGATTATAAGTTGTTTATTTTCCCTCAGAGGTCCTTTAAAAAAATAGCAGGAATGATTTTTTTTTTCAAAATTATGACTATTTGAAAGTCTTAAATGATACACCATCTCAGAAGTCAAAAGTAGTTGGTTACATGTTGGGAATTGCATATTATTTAATCTTTAAATTTCTTCTCTTTCATAAACCTAATTTTACATTACAAATTGCATGATATTAATAGCTAAAATTTAGTGAACAATGATTCTAGGATTTTGCTAAAACTTGTTAGATACAATACTTTTAAAATATTTTCAGACTGAAAGCTATAATTTAGAAAACAAAACTTTAGGAACTTGTGCTCCCATTCTTAAATGAACTTAAATGAATGCAAATTTTTCTTTTTATGTCAGTTTGGAGGACGGTCCAAGGAAAGGATGATTTTCAGTCAGGTATGTGTCTTCCTTAGGTTCTTTAGTTTCTCAAGAAAATATCTGTTTGATATCCTATTCTCCTGAGTGGCAAAGAACATGGCTATTTTTCTTTTATTCCTATTTAATGAACTAATTTTTTGAAGTATAATTTATATGAAGTAAAACCCATAGTTTACAAATTCAAACTTGAATGACTTTTGAGCAATATATGTACCCATATAAGCACCATCCTGATAAAGATATAGAATAGTGCCATCACTCAGGAAAGTTCCCTAGCATACTTTTTCATTCGATCCCTCCAAGCATTGTTCTAATTTCTATCATTTTAGATGAGTTGTGCCTATTTTTGAACTATGTATAAATTGAATCAGACACTAAATCCTCTTATAAATAGTTTAGTAGGCTTTTTTTCTTTCACTCAATCTTCAATAAATATTAACATTTTTTTTTGTCTTCCATTGTTTTCATTGGAATTCAGCTTTCAGTCATGCTGTTATGCTTTGAAGATAATTTATTATTTTACTTTGATGCCTTCAATATCTTTTTTGGTTTTTTATATTGTACTAAATATACATTATAAAACGTTGGTAGATTAGATATGCATGGGAATTTATTGTACTGGGAAAAGCTCAAATTTCTCTGTAAACATGGGAATTGACAGATATTATGTAAAAACACCATAATAATTTTCCTCTTTTAGTTTATTCACAGAAACAGCAATGATAATTTTTTCAACATGCTGCAATAAGATATGGTTAATACTCAAATATTGTAATAATCTGAATGTAAAACAACCATTAAGTCAGAATTATTAGAATAAATGGTTCTTAAAGGTAAAGTCTATTATTTTCATGTATTGAATTCAACAATGTTCCACACATGTTAGGCATACAATATATTGTTAAATAAATCCATTTTAAATGAGAAAATATCACTGTGCATAAAAGCTAAACAACTGGATTAGCTTTACATATGAAAAATATACAAATACACGATTAGCAATGTGCAGAGAGTGGTTAATGTTTTCCTGTAATATAAAACAATAAATTGTCACATCATTTGTTGACTTTGAAATTAATCTGACAAGGTGAGTGTTTGGAGGGATTTTGTGCTGTTTAGTTCATATTTATTTAAACTGAAATGATTAATGACTATACCCTCTTTTATTAAGAATTAAATTTGTATTACATATACCCCAGATTTTATAGAACAATGTTGGAAATTAGAGAATACGAAACAATAAGAATGGGAAGAAACACTTCCCAGGCCTGGTGTTGCCTTCTTTATGATTCCTTAGCAATAGGTGTTTGGCTTTAATCTGAAGGAGTGAATAAAAGTGATGATCTACAGTAATCTGTTTAAGTTTGGGACTTTTCATGCGTTCTTCTCATAGCATATAATAGAATTCCTTATTTTTTTACAAAGCCAATTTTGACAATTTTATGGAAGAGATTATTTAATCATTGCCTTTTATTATCTTTAATTTTATCTAATTTTCCTCATCTATTTTATGCCTGAAAACTCGATATTCAAAAAATTAATAATTAGTACTTAAATTGTGGAGAAACAGAATGAAGGACATTTTGTCTCGTTCAATTCTGTATTCAACATATTTTTAATGAAAACCAACATGATTTCAGATACTCTACTTGATGAGAAAGTGACTTTGGGAGGTGTGCACAAGTTTGATAAAACATAGACCCAATCTGTAAGTTGTATAATACTTTATTTTTCTGATTTGGTTTAAATGGGTTCAAGGTCTTTTTATCAGGCAGTAGATTGCTTGTCACAGAATCTAATGCATTATGAAAATGTTGACAAAGTAGATTGTGACTGGAACTTAAAAGGGATGTTAGATTAAAATTCCCAAAATTATAATATAATAGTTATTTTCCTTTCCTATGACAGTAAAATTTTAGACAATATTTCCAAAATGTATTAAAATTAGATAATCATTTACTTATCAGTAAAAACAGATTGCTTAAGGATAGTTTTATTTAAAATTTAATGGTAGAAAAATGCATTTTCCATTAAAAACTGGCTTTAGTTACATTAATTATTCTATAACTTAAAAGTTCAATTTAATAATAACATGTAATGTAGAAAACTGTGTATGTCATTTACAGCTTATGTTAATAGCCATTTGTTTATAATTATATTATTTGCTTTTCCCCTTTCTAAAACCAAATATTAACTTTCAAGATTGTTTAGTTATATTTTTTCTTCACTATTTAAAGGAATGTTTTTATCTTTTGTTTCTTTGTCTGGAAATAATCATAGTTTAATGCTTCACACTAAATGAAATTTAATACACTAGTAGTACCTCATTGACGTCCCACTAGGCCTTTCATAAACCTTTTATATTACATATTTTGATAATTTCTTAAGAATTTTTATTTATTGTCTATCACATGCTAATTATTATCAAAAAGTGTTCTGCGGGGAACAATAATATCTGGTTAATTTACTCACTAACAGGCAAAAAGTTTTCATCATTTTGCCTTGTAAGTCATCTCTTCTTCATGTAAATGCAATATTTGTTATGAAAGTAAGCAGTCAATAAAAACCTAAAAGACTATTTACTTAATGATCTTAGAAAAAAGATTGTCTTAAATTTCTAGTCATTGTCACATTCAAAGTCACACAGTCCTTTTGATGAGTATTGCATTCAGCTAGCAAACTTTTTTTAAGACTCAACTGTGTATTGGTCAATTGTTTCATGATGTAGGGAGACAAGGAGAATACAAAATTGATAACTGGCTAAATCTTTATCGTAATACATTTTTCTTATAACAATAATACCTAAAAATTAAATTCTTTACATAATTGTTTTATAATAATATCATTTTTTCAAAAACAAAATTCAAATTATTTTATGATAGAATCCTATTTCTTACTCATTTCTGCCACAATAGAAGTCGTATTTCTGCAAGGCCCATATCTCCTTTTCATGTTGGAATTTTTTGCCAAGTAACTTGATATACTTAGATGAACGGCACTAGCAAGCAAGGTGTAAAATAGAGTCTATCAGAGACCAAGTCAAAACAAAATGGCACAGATAATGGCTGTAACAGAAACATCTTTAATTATTTATTAAGATTAAAAAACCTAGTATTTACATTTTGAAAGCAGAGTACAAGTGCTTTCACCATAATTCCTCCAATAGGCTTCACTTCAATCCTCTAAAATTTTTCTGTCAATCTTCAAGTCATAAAATGGTGGTGATTAGACATTGAAGTGTCCTCCTTAATTCAATATAAATTAATTATAATAAACTTCTCTTCAGATTTTACAAATATTAAATTCTTCAAGTATTCACTTAGCCAATTATGACACAGTTGTGTTAAGGTAGACCATAAAGAGTAGAAAATTTGCCTAACCAAAAATATGTTAGCCACAAGTGGAATATATTAAATTACTAATTCATTAATACTACTTATTTAAATTTGTTTATTTAAAAATATTACAGAGATACAAATGTTTTTGGTTACATGTATCGATTTTGTTATGCTTGAGTCAGGGTTATAAGTGTACCCATCACCCAGATACTGTTCATCGTACCTGTTAGGTAGGTTTTTTGCCCATTCCTCCTCTCCCGTCCCCCCTGCTTGATTTCCACTGAGTTTTACTTCCTTCTGTGCACATGTGTGCTTATCAATTAGTTCCAATGTAATAGGGAGTACGTGTGGTGTTTGTTTTTCCATTCTTAAGATCTTCATCTAGGATAATGGTCTCCAGTTCCATCCAAATTGTTGCAAAGGACTTAATTTATCCTTCCTCATGGCTGATTATGGAAAAAGGAAACAAAAAGTTAAAAGTAAAATAAAATAAAATTTAGGTCTTGAGAAAGTAAAGGTTTAACTTGTTAAGTAATTGCACATTATTGAATGCTTTTGTGCGTGTCTATGACAAGATTCCACTTCTGTTTAGAAAAGATTAATCTGATATCTGGCAGTTTGGGTTAAAGAATGTAAAAATTTAAGATTAAAAGAGCAGCTAGAACACTGTTTATCTTTTTCTTTCCCACTGTCACTGCCTTAGGACAGGCCCTTATCTTCATCTGCATGGACTACAGAAATAGTCTCAAACTGATCTCTCTAACTCCAGCTTCTTCTTCCTTCAATATGTGCTCCTCATTGTCACCAGAGTTAACTTTGTCAAACACAGATACCGTTATGTAACTCCTCTGAAAACTTTCAAGGGCTTATCATTGTATTAAGGGAAAAAAGTCTAATGCTTAGAGTGGCTTGTGAAGCTCTTTGCAATTTAAATAGCTCCTAGTCTTTTCTCTCACTTTTCCCCATACTCAATCTTCCAGCACCATCTCAGTATTCAAACATACCAAATGACTGTTCCCAAATTCAGACCCTTCTAAGCCAAAACACTTTACATGTTCCAGAAGACTGGAGCCCTCCTTCTCAAATTCTTTGTTTGATAGAGAATTCATCCCCAGAGACCACCCCAATTTCCCTGCAGCCCCAGTGCAGGGAGACACTTCATTCTTCGAGTTTGCATTTAACATGTCTACATTCCACTGTTATGACATTTGTCACATCTTATTTGAATAGTGTGTTTATATATCTGTATTCTGCAGTTGACAAAAACCTAGAAACAAGAAATAAAAGCTATGCAGATAATTAAATTCTGGAAAATCTTTTCTATCAATAAAATTGCTCTGCCCAGCTTATACTATGTGTTAGCCAAGAATGAAGAAAACAAAATTCTCACTCCCCTGTGCATTTCTGAAAGAGGGTGACATTTCAGGTCATTATGGCATTTACTTAACCATGCTAATTTTCATAATGCAAAATTATTCTGAGATGTTAAGGCAAACCTTGCAGGCAAACCTTGCAAGGATTCTGGAAAAGTATCCATTCTGGGCAAGTTTCATGAGTTTTCTAGGTCAGGGCCAAGTTGGGTTAATTTTGAAAATTTGAAAGAACATTTATTTAGAAGATCTAATGAAATTATATTTGAAAATAAGATTAAAGATTACTATTAATTGAGTTTAGATATTGAATCCTACAAAAGCATATCTAGAAAAAGAGAGGCAACCAAATTCAAGCAGGGATGAAGCAAAATGTTTTCAAGAAGAAAGCAAGAGTAATAGTAGGTTGTATTAATACTTATAGAATGTTTTTGTACTGTGCAAGTACATGTGAGAGATATGTTAAACATAACACTTCTTTGAAGCTGACATCCTGAGATGCCGCACTGAAATGCTTCCTTATTTTCTAAACACACAGATAAATCACACACCTATACAAACACACATAACAGCAATTTAAAATTATGTAAATTATATTGAAATTTAAAAATTCATAAAAAGAATATCATTGAATGGTATTGAAAACCAGCATCTGTTTAATAATGAATTTGATATTTGAGGTTATTACCTTATATATGCAAAAATTATCTAAGATATTTATTTTAAGCTTATTTATTACAGATTTACTTTTTACATTTGATAAGTTACTGACTTCCAGTTAAAAAAATTAAACTATTTTAGGGGCTTGGAAATGGTAATGCAGCTTCAAAAGCTGAACTCCATGTATTTTTGTTTAAAAGTGGTAGTATTGACCACTTCTACTCATCAAATATATATTTTTCAACAAAATATTTACTTGTAAAGAGATAGAAGCACATACATAAATATTTTGGCAAATTTCTAGCACTTTATTCATATCATTAAAAAAATCACAGGATGAGGAAGTAGAAAATGTCTTAGGTTTATTAAGCTATAACCACTCCTATTGTATGAATAGGAATAGATCTTTTGTTTTGGTTTTGTTTTTGTGGAAGTATTTTACTTCTATGCATTGTTCTATTATCATCTCTACTATACCTCACTATCTTTACAATCTACACTCCAACCATAATGAGCTCTAGTTCACTGCATAGCATTCTCTCCCTAGCCTGGAATGCACTTCTTCTCTGAAGGACTAACCCCAATTTGCCCTTCAGAACTCAGAGAACTCACACCCTCTGGGAAACCTCTCCCTTCCACTCATGGCTTAGCTCAATTGTTGTCCTGTTTGCTCTCATTTCTGTGCTTGACCCTATAGTTGTGTTGCATTGACCCTCAGGCCATTTGCATGTTAAAGTGCATGACTTGCCCACTTGTTTGTACTCAGCCTAAGAGTCAAAAGAGTGTCCCCCGAACTGGGAAAACTGACTGGCATGAATTGACAGTCAATAAATGAGTTGAATAAGTAAAGACTCTGGGATATACAAATTGAGTTGAAACTAAAGGTATCACACTGGCTAAGTATAAAAAGTAGACAGCACCCTCCTTAAGTCACTCCACTCAAACTTACTAGAATACTCTGTAACTCAGAAGATAAGAAAAAGTATTTTCAGACTTGAGTATTTCTCCGGGGTCACCAACCAGCTAGCACCTAGTCAGAATCAACTTCATGTAAGTTTTCCCATTAGTCAAATAACAGAAATGGCAATAGTCCCTCTGATGCCACCGCGCATGAGGGAAAGTGTCACAAAGGAGAAGTTGAGTAGAGAGAGACAGTGGTCTTAACTGGTTAGTTTCAAAATATATCAGTTTTATACATTTTTTAAAATATAGGACCCCATGAATGCATGGGAGTCTTTCCTGGGTTCTTGGATGAAACCAATGCTGGTGATGATCTCTGAATCATAAGCTTCTTCCATGAACCATAAAATACGTCTTTACCTCTTATATAGCCATTTCCAAACTGTTGACATTCCATAAGTATGCCATGTATTTCCCGTCATGGTATCTTTGCTTTTGTTTCACTTTCTGCTATAAATTTGTCTTTTTCCAAAATGTCTGCACTTACTAGGACATTGAGTTCAATGATTTCCTTGTGTATAAATTTTAGGAATTATTCTTATGTCACAGGAATTATTCTGATGATATCAACATATGTCTTTATTCTTCTCTGCTATTACTTTATTTGTACATGGTTTTTATGTTTTCTGAAGCAAAATTTCTACTCAATGAATGTTTAATTTATACATTGTTGAACATTAATATGCAAGTAAAGAGGAGCAGCAATTAAAAATAATGGAACTGATTATAAAGTTGATTATAATCAACTTGATTTGATTCTCAGCTTAACTGTTATTAGTATATAAAGATTATCAAGTGTCCTCTGAATAGAACTGTTATCAATGTCTCTGTGAATTTTGATAGGAATAAGTCAATGTTCTGTTAAATTTTAGAGAAAAAATATTTTTCTATAAATAAGAGTATGCAAACATTCTAATAAGATGCAGGGAATACA